>JABUQX010071938.1:7500-20870 GCA_015478945.1 Trachelipus rathkii | reverse complement strand
CTTGGACCAGCATTCCAGCAATGTTATTTCCGTTTTACTGTAGCATTAATAGTTTTAAGATTACATATGACGGACAATCGGAAAAAAGGGCTGACCTATATATATTATTTATCTTTATATATTATATATATATATATATATACTATATATATATATATATATATTATATATATATATATTATATATAACTATAATAATATATAATATATAATATATATAATATATATATATATATATATATATATAATATATAATATATATATAGTTAATATATATATATATATATTATATATATATTTATATTATATAAATTATATAATATATATATATATATATTATATATATATATATATATAAATATATATAATATAATATATATATATTATATAATAATATAATAATATATATATATATATTATATACATATATTAATACTTATATATAGTATATATATATATATATATATATATATATATATTATATATATATATATATATATAGTATATGTATATATATATTAGATATATATATATATATATATATATATATATATATAATAATAAATATATATATATTTACTATATATATATATATATATATATATATATATATATATTATATATAATTATATATTATATTTATATATATTATAATATATATATATATATATATTATATATATATATATATTATATCATAAATTATTATATATATATATATTATATATATTTATTATATATGTATAGTATAACTTTTTATTAATTAATTTGTAGTCCACCGAACCTTTCATACCATTGACATGGGGATCATTATCTATTTATTTGCTAGCTTGATGCAAGCCCTGTTTTCGGCTCAACGCATTTTGGAGATTCTATGCACCGTAGACATGGATTCGAATCCAAATGGACTAGAAAGCTGGGGGTGGAGAGAGAGAGAGGAGAGAGACGAGAGGAGAGAGAAGAGAAGAGAGAGAGAGAGAGAAGAGAGAGATGAGAAAAGAGAGAGAGAGAAAGGAGAGAGGAGAGAGAGGAGAGAGGAGAGAGAGAGAGAGATTCTGAATGTTATAAATGTTGTTCTGTATGTTTTTAGTGATGTGTGGTTATTGAGATTAGTGCAATTCACCATGGCAGTTAAACTGTAATTTAAATAATACAGAAAATTTCTTTATGACGTCAATTTTTTGTTTTCTGTTCAAGTGGCCGAGGCAAAATTCGAACTCTCGCTCTCGTTAGAGGAAACCTTCGATCCTTAAGCGAAGAAAGCTCGCTTAAATTCACTGAACCACAGTGATCTGAGGACTGAGGACAATATACTCGATGCTTTACCACTGAGCACACCCCCAACCCAATAAAAGTTGGGTTCAAGAACAGTTTTAAAGCAATTGTTCCCTTCAACGCGACATCACCATAGTGTCCAGCCTGTCCTTAAGATCTTAAATAATATAAATTGCGATTATGGCAAATTTACACCTACAAATTATTAAGAACGAGGGATAGGAAAGGCTGGAGGACACCTGGTGATGTCGTCTTGAAGAGAGCTCGATTGCTTCAAAACTGTTCTTGAACCCACTTTTATTGGGTTGGGGGATAGCTCAGTGGTAAATCATCGAGTATATTGTCCTCAGTCGTAACACGCGGTGGTTCAATCCCGGAGAAGGCAGTAATTCTTTACCTTCCCAATATATGTTCTTTGTTTAAGATCTAAATAATAAATAATTTGCGATTATGCAATATTTAACACCACACACACACACACACACACACACACACACATAGATATTATAAATATATATATATAGTATATATCATAATATATATATATATATATATATAATATATATATATATATATATATATATATATAATATAATATATATAGTATATTATATAATATAGTTCCTATTCTGTTTTACGACTCCGTCAGTTATTTTTTTAATATATTACTACTATATGATACTAACATATTGAATTTCAGCTGTTACGGACGTGATTCAAAAAGTTCGAAATATTTAATAATTTTTAAAATCACATTTATGTTAAATTTTTTTTCAAATAGAATATCTCGAAAAGTACGACGCTCACAGAAAAACCAATTATGCAAATAAGGTTTCTGTTGTTATTACAATAATATATAATTATATATATAATATAATATATATATATAGTATATATATATATAATATTATATTATATTAATAAGGAAATAAAAAAATAAAATATCGACTATTTCATACATTCCTAAATGTTAATATATATAGAAATTATATATATTATATAATTACTATATGCAATATATTAGGGGGCATCGAGCGAACGCAGGACAGAGGCAACCCACAGGAGAGATCTAGATCATGTCACGTTCTCGCCGCGCACCCACTCGTCCTGGAGGCATTACAGGCGGGGGCCCAAACAGAGGACAGAGGCGGTCGGCATACCCCGCGCGTAGGGAGGGCCGGGAAGTAACCCCCCGGACACCCCAAATTACCAAAGAGCGGGGTTTCCGTAGACCCTCCCCGGAAGGGGGGGGAAATATTCCTACCCTGTCGTTTCCCCGGAACAGAAAGGCCGAGTGAGAGTGGCCCCGACTCCTGGCATTCTTTTGCGGTTTACCTGGGATATGTTAGTTACTTTAGTGTTGATAAGTATGGAACTTATATATATAGGTCGATTACTAAAAAATAATTTTTTTAAAAAATTATTTAAATATTAACTTTTGATATTTGTTTGTTATCATTTAAAGTCATTATTAGTTTTCATATATAGCAATATGTTAAAAGAAAAACAAAAAAAAATTTTAAAACTGACGGAGCGTTTAAAACTGAAAAAGGGTGCCGTATATTATTTTTTGAATCATGTCCGTTACCACTTGAATTGATTGTTAGGATCATATACTAGAAGTATATTAAAAAAAAAACAAAAAAAAAAATTCAAAACTTGACGGAGTCGTAAAACTGATAAGTGTAGTATATAGTATATAGTATATAGTATATATATACCGCACATATAATATATTAAATATATATAATATAATTATATATACTATATGGTTTAATAAATATATATATATTATATAAATACTTATAGTAACTGGTAGGTATAGTATATAGGTATTAGTTAGGCATTATATATAATTATATATATATATTTACTGTATAGATAATTAAGTATATATATAGTATAAACTTGAGCAATAACACTTACTCGATAGTTATATAGTTTAATAGATATATTTTGATTTAATATAATAATATTAATAACCCACTATATATTAAAGCATTATTTCACCTTTGTATATGAGCGCGTGTGTACATACGATAGCTAAGGTATACCTAGCAGTATATATATGGCAAGTTTTATATAAAATATAATATAATAAGTGTGACCAATACCAGAACCACGTATAATGAGCCTATAAGAAGAGAAAACTGAACATTATCATTTTCTTGATTAGTAGTGAATTAATTCCTACGCATACCCACCAATAATATATGAGTTAAGGACATTGTTATATGTAACTATTTTCTTCCTACACTCGGATATATAGGGACCAAAACAGTATAGTATCACATACTCAAGTGTGAATAATATATTACAATAGGTAACTGGAGAAACGCCACACAAACCAAACTCACCCTAATAATAATAATATATATAATATATATATATATAGTTAGTATATATATATATATATTATTATATGATGTATATATATACATTTTATTTATATATACTGTAAAGTATATAGTATATTACTAAATATAAAACTGCATTACTAATATACATATTGATACTCACTCACTATATAAGTGTGTGTGGTGGTGTGGTAGTATAGGTCATTTGAGATTTAATATATAGTAAATATAATACCTATAGTTAATTATATATATAATATATAATGTATATTGCAGCTATAATTATTTATATTTTCAACCCTGTCATTAGTATAAGTAATTATCGTAATATATACTTAGGAACCCTTAGTGACTACAGTAGTATTACGTTAGCTAAGTTGTTATATTATTGTAACCATCTAATGACACTTAAGATTTAGAATGCTAAAATTGAATAAGTATATATATAAATAATAAACTAAATACCTAATAATACTTATATATTATAAATTAGTTAGTAGTTGTAATATTTATTGTTGAATAAATATACCCACCATATAGATTATTAGGACATTATGATAATGTTATGAGTGCTCTTTATCCCCTCTCGGATGAAGAGTATGATATATATATTTTTTATCTAATAGTAATATTAATACATATATATTATAACTAAATACTGCGTGTATTTGACTAAATCTTATATCTACTTATCAGTTAAAATATTAGTACTCCCCAGTTATCATAAGTATTTTCCACTCACTTGGTAACTCATGTTTTACCCCATGTCCGAGTGTGAGCGGGGAATAAGAAGCTGCACATGTTCCTTAATCTTTTGGTGGGTGGGTTTGCAACATATGTCACTACATAGGAATAAGTATAATTGTCTGAAGTTTTCTTCTTTAGTCATTCTATGTTACTGGTGTGAGTAAAATCATGCACCTATATATATTCATATTTTAGTACTTAAGGGTATAAAGATTCGTAATTCCCCTAAGCAGGGTGAAATGCTTTTAATGGGTATTTCTATTACCTAAATATCACTATATTAACACTGTAAGTGTATATTATGCAGTTTCATTTAATCTCAAGAAAAATATATGTTCACTCATAAAATTCAACTAAGTATTTTTCACCTTTAGTGCTGGATACGCTTGTTTTAGGCCCCATTTTCGTGTGTAATGAGCGGGAGAACACGACATGTCCTATCTTGGTGGGATAAGCGAATATTCACCCATAGGGAGGTATTGTCTAAGATAAGTTTTCTTCATTTATAAGCTCATCGTGTTATCTGATGGTCAATCCAATTGCACGTTATATCTGTTATGAGTCCAGGGTTTCACTCCCAGCTAGAGGTTGAAATGTTTTACGGGCATTTTATTTATCATATTATATATATATATATATATATATTAATATAATAATTAATAATATATAATTATTATAATATAATATATATATATTAATTAATTATTATTTAATAGTGAAATAAGTATTATATACACCTATATAATAATGGAAACTTAAAAGTTATTTTTAACTATAATATTAATTATGCTAGATATCTGTATATATCTGTGGATGTTTTTATTCAAAATATAATTGCTTATTATATATATTTGACCTATATAAGTTTATATATAAGTCGTTATATATATTATACTTAGTTTATGGCGTAATAGAATTTTTTATTATTCGTAAGGGGGGTCCAGATAAAAATCGTATTTTTTCTAATTTAAAATATTTTATTATATATAATATATATATTTTATATTATAATATATAATATATTTTAATATTTATATATATTATACATATATATATATATATATTTATATATAATATATAATATAAGTATAATATTATATATATATTAATATATATTATATATATATATATATTATATATTATATAATTATATATATATATGACTTATTACTTCTATTTAATTTACGACTCTCGTCACTAATTAATGTTTCGTATTTTTTTTTTTAGTTTATTTTTTTTTCAATATATTATCAGTATTATTATTATCCTTAACATCAACTTAATATAAGTTAGGTTAATAATATTATTTTTATAACCTGAGGGGTAGTAGGGAAACCTAACTACTAATCGAACGACGCCTAAGCCTTTGTCAGGTTTACAAATAATTATAGACGGATCATTTTTAAGGGATTTAAGAATACTCCGTCGATGGTTTTTTACATTGTTTTTTTGTGTTTTATTTTTTTATAGTTTAACATTTTAAAGGATGTATACCCAAGTGTGCCGGGTTAAAACCGCAAAAGATGGGCAGCGGAAACAAATAAAAGTCAGGGTTAGGTGTTCTCTCGGCCTGTGCCGCGGGGAAAACTACAGGTTAGGACTAATATTTTCTCTTGCCACTTCCGGGGAGTAGCGTACTCCGGAAATACTCTTCTCACCCCGCTTTCTAGTAGTAAGAAATTGATGTGTCGTGTTTAGTTTATGATCTCTAAAATTTGTTATAAAAAGAGAAAGGGAGGTATCCATTTCCGCCCCTCCAATCATACGGTGTTCAATTTTAGGTATTGGTAAAACCAGCATTCCCACCTCTTGTGCACCCCGTACAAAGGCAAACTTTCTAAGGCCCCATAAAATTTTTGTATTATTAAGTTTACTCGTTAATTTTCTGTCAAAATAATCTTTCTCATCTCACTTAAATTTCTACATTTTTGCTTCGAGATACAGCTTTATTTGTGCAGGCTGTCTTCACAGAATTCTACATTTACTAAGTAGATATATGGTGCTGATATTCATCATAAGACTCACGAGCGACGTTATACACACGACACAACACCACTACATCTACTCACACACCCGACAAGCCAACACACATATCACTACACCATATCAACAGAAAACAACAAAACAACTACTTAGTATAGGTACACTAATAATATTATTTTTTTTTTATTTTTTATAATTTTTATAATAAGCCTTATTATCGCTGATTCCAAATTAATGTAATTGGTAGTGTATTTCTGTAAGTGGGAGTACTTTTCGAGATATATTCATTTTTGTATATAAATAATATATTACATAAATATGTGATTTTAAAAACATTATTTAAAAATATCTTTCGACTTTTTTATGAATCATGTCAGTTACCACTGAAATTCATTGTTTATAGGTATATATATATTTATAGTAGCAATATAATTAATAAAATAAAAAAAACCAACAAAAAAAATTTAAAAACTGACCATTTCAATATAAACAGTATAAATAGGATATATATATATATAATAATTTATATATATATAATATATAATTATAATAATATATATATATTATATAATTATATATATATTAATATTATTATTAATATAATATATTATTATATATATATATATATATATAAATATATATTAAAATAACCTGTTATATATAATATATATTACCCATATAGGTATTAATAGAGTGCTATATATAATATATAAGACCTATTATTATTTGTGGACATCTACACTTAACTTTTATATATGTATATTATATGTATATATATACGTAATAATACTATACCCATTTACTAAAATAACTCGTAATATTGATTGTAGGCTATTATTTAGTAATTTGGTTGCACTATTAGTAAAATAATTATATAAAAAAAGGTATATATAATAATTAATATATAATGTATATTTAATATATATATTAATAATTATCTATCACATTTTAAATATTTATATGTTCAAAATACAAAGCTTCTGAAAAGCCCTTATTTCTAATGTATATATGAATTAGATTATTATGATTTGGGGTAATTATATAATTACTAATAAAATTCATTTTCGTACTTAATTGTTAAACTTTTACATCGCCGGCGGGCTGAGAGAGCAAAAATCCGAAGATAACATCTTTCAGTTTTATGTCAATATTTCGTTGTATGTAGAGGGGATGGCAAGTCCAGTAAGTCTTTTCATCTCCAAGATAGTAATTCTCAAGTAGCTTTTCAGAAGTCTTTAAATGTTTGAAAATGCTTTCTTATCTACTGAGCAGTAGACACGGTAAATGCCAGTAGTATTGCACAAGGATGAAATAATTTGGAAATTATGACTGCGAACAAGACACTAGTCGGAATACTATGATGCTGTTTTGGAGGATCTGAAGACATCCTTGTCGTCGTTGTGTTAAGCATTTACAACTTACGCTAATTAAATATCCCAACTTTGCTGGCCTTTCTATATATAAAATCCTTTATCTATTTAAGAGACTTATCTGAGTCCTTCTTATAGCGTACTTTTAAAATGTTACACAATGCTTTGTTTTCTTTACTCGATATTAATGTTACTTACACTTGTTCTGGATATATATATATATAATATGGTACATTATATAATATATGACATGTTACATTTAGTAATATATTCTTTATGATTTAACAAACCTACTCTCCTTAAGCTCGTTGATATTAATAGTCATCCAAAAATATTGTGTGCTTAATAAAAATGGATTGTGCATTAAAGGTTTGTGGTCGAAAGCTAGGTCAATGTTGTGAGTGGTCCGATTTTTTAGGAACTTGTTTCATTTCTTTGAGTTAATGTACAGCCAATTCAATTACTCACAGCTTTGATTAACTACAGTACACATTATTCCAAAATATCTGTCTAGAAATTTACTTCAATGTTGCATTTCTCTGATGGCATCAAGTTTAGTTTTTAACTAAAAGTACTTACAGACATTGTTCCATGACAGCGTACAGAATTATTTTATAAAATTAAATTTTAAACCCTACTGTAACTTTATATTAACAGGATATATACTTAAAAATAATTTAGAGATGCGTCTATGAAACAATTTTCGGCGGTGTTCTGCGCGGCCAATTAGGAAAGCCCCTTGGCTTCAACCTGTCTGGTACGCTCAACTTGATATGTGATAAGTATAATAATAATTACTATATAATTTTATTAAACTTTAATTAAAATGAATGGTTTAATATTATATACATTATACCACTTATATATTTGTAAATATTTTCCATTGTCATCTTATTATGTAATATTATACTTATTATATATTATATATTCACTAATATTATCCTAAATAAACTATTTCTCTTACTTTAATAAATATTGTAATATATTATTACCTATATATAGGCATATTATCCTATAAAAGGTGAATTAGCACATAAAGTTAGGAGTCTGTATGTATATTGAAGATCGCACGACTCTGTAGCTCGTGTGCTCAAGTTATGCTTGTCAATGTGATGTGACGTTGTTAGCATAATAACATTTCGAACATAAAATAGATTATAGACCCCGAGAGTTTCCACAAGTTTCTACTTTTTTTTATTATCATTTATAATTTTTATATGTTAATTTTTTATAATTTTTTTTATTATTCTTTTTTAAGGGTGGACTCGAGGTCGTACGGAGGGACATAGGAGTGGACGAAACCCCCCTCTCGTTCGTATTCCCACCGCTATCGAGGTCCGAAAAGGACGTCAACTGACTCTTTTCTATCTTTGCACGATTTATATCTCGATTGGTAATTTCCTTTCTGAGCTTCTCCGATTAGTTTGAATATCATTATACACTTAGTTATAACTACCTTTGATAAATTGGATAAGTTCTAATATATATATACTATTAAATATATCAATATACGTATATATCATAAGATAAGATAAGATATAATAAGATATAATATTACAATATATTTTATTAATATAATATATATATATATATTAATATTATATATATATATATATTATATTAATATATTATATTTGGTTATTATAATATAATTAATTTATTATCTATATATTATATATAAAGTATACTAATATATATATATTTAATCTATATAATAAATATTGTGTGTGTATATATATATATGATCTAATATATATAATATAGTTATAACATATATATAGTATATATATAATAATTATATATATTAGTGATATATATATATATTTTATTGTATACTATATTATATATATATACTATATATATAGAGAGAGAAGAAGAGAGACGAGGAGAGAGAGAGAGAAGAGAGAGAAGAGAGAGAGTGATGTTCCAACTACTCGCGTACTCAGCGCGAGTCGACCGTATAGCGACTCACGCGGCTTGAGTCAACATACTCGCAAAATTTTCTATTGTCACAATCCTAAATGCGGCCATATATATATATAATATAAGTATTTATATATATTATATATATAATATATATTATATATATATATATATTAATATAATATATAATATAATATATTATATATATATATATATATAATATATATTACCAAATATATATTAGATACTTGAGTTATTTCTATTCTTACAACGTTTTCTTTAATTTAGAGTAGATTCCATGGTCAATTATTCTTTAGGATTTTATTAATTTCTTTATTACTTATTTATTTTTTTAAATTTCTTTGTTATTAAAATTATTATTATTTGTTATAACTAGTTAAACATATTATTTATAAACATAGTATTTATAAACAATTTATATCCAATTCACCGACCACCATCTCCGCTATCTATATTCGAGCACGAACTGGCCCATTTTTAATGAATTAAAAAGTTATTTTATTAGCGTTAATTCTCCACCTTTTGTTTCAATTTTGCAATAATTATATTTATTATGTAATATAATTTATTTGACCAATTTATCTGACCAATTTTCGCAAAAAAAATAAGAGAAATTTATCGTATCATTTATGAAAAACACATCAATAAAGTAAGAAATCGTTCGTTCTGCAATGTTAACTCATTGCTAAGCACGAGCAGAACGAGTCCAGGCGCAGCCCTGATAAATATATATATATATATATTTATTATATATTATATATATATATATATATATATTATATATTATAGATATATTATTAAAATTTTTTTTATAATATATATATATTATTAATATATATATAATATATATATATAATATATATATATATATATTAATATATATATATATATATTATATATATATATATAATATAATATATATTATATAATATATATATATATATATATATAATATATATATATATATATATAATATAATATATATTATTATATATATATTGTATATATTATATATATATTATATATATATATATATATATAATATATAATGATATATATATATAATTATATATAAATATATATATATATATATATATATATATATTATATATTATATATATATAAATATATAATATATATATAATATATATTATTAATATATATATATATTTATATATATTATAAGTGATATAATTAATATATATTATTAATATATAATATATATATAATATTAATATAAATTTTAATTAATATTATATAAATATATATTACATATATTATATAATATTATATTATATATATAATAATATTATATATATAATATATATATATTATATATATATATATTAATAATATATATATATAGTATATATTAATATTAATATATAATATATATGTAGTTATGCTATTAGTATTTGAAACTTCTCAGCTTTCACGGATGTCTACTAAGGTTTCTTTACCAATATATAAATTAAGGTTATGATTTAAGAACTTTAAAATATTTGAATTGTAATTGTTAGATAAAAAATGAACAACAATGTATTTATTAAGTTCTATACAAACAGTTCTTTGTTTCTTCCTGATACCGACTATATATATAGCTACATATCTTCTATCAAGCTAATTATACTTATCTGAGATTTAGAGATACTTATTCTTATAGTAAAAATAAAAAAAAAATAAAAAAAATAAAAAATAAAAATATAAAAATAAATAGTTTAATTATTTTATTTTAATTTAATTCATCTTTATAAGAAAAATATTATAATAAGGAATTAAGAAAAAGTTTATATTTATTAATATATAGTAATTATACTACCCTAATATATAGATATTAAATATAATTTTCTCTCTTATAATTTAAAAAGTTATATAAAAAAATAAAGTCACTTAATTAATAAATAATACATAATATATATTACAAAACAATGTATTTTTTTTAAATCACTAAAGGTTGTTTGTTTTGTCATTTTTTTAATTTAAATAGCTAGTATTATGCCATGAAGTCCTATAGAGGTAAAGATATCGACTTTAATAGACATATTCTCATATTATTTAACTCACAAAGAAATATTGTATCATATAGATATATATATAGTGTAAGTGTGTGTTATAAAATTTGAAATATATATAAGTGTTACAAAACTATTATTTTGGACCAGTTAACGTATCATTACTGGTCAAATTGTACCCAATCCATCATAGGTATAAAAATTAGTGTAATCTGGTTAATTACTATATATTAATAAAAATATAAATGAACACAAAACAATTTAGAATTTCTTTTATATATGAACAAAACAAGAAAATAACAGAAGTTATATTTGTGTAAGTAGTACCATCTTACTTTGACTTACCAATTCCAAATTGTGCATAAAGGGTGAATCAGCCCAATCTCTTTCTGGAAATTTTTGCAGGATATGGCCAGGTGAGAGTGTAAGAAAGTGGATTTTAAGCGGACATTTACAGGCTTGAGTTTGTATGCTGCCAGTAAGTGTGCAACCATGTCTTGTATGTTGGGCTTCTTGTAAGGACCCAAGATAAGTTATTTTGACTACATCTTGGAATGCAGACCAGGCAGCTGGCTAATTCTGTTCTGTTGAGACATTCAGCAAATTTTTCATCTTTTTCAGCAGAATCTTCGAGAGTTGAGAACTCGTATTTCAACAATCCATTCCTTAATTTTAGAATCACTAATTTGAGGGAATTTCTGCACAATGTATTTGAATCCTTTGCCTTCTTTGTCCATACTTTTAATAAAATTTCTTATAAGTCAAGTCTCTATGTGAGCAGGATCAACTACTGTTTGCTTTTAATCTTTTTTTCCCCGGTGAATGACATATGTTACACGATGGGTATGTGGGCCAAACCTTCTTATTGTAATGTTTCATACCTTATTCCGGCCTTTATATGTCCATTCATCCACAGAAAGCATGGATACTGGTGGTATAACCCAGTTGCAGCCTACATCTTCTAAATTAGATTATTTCAAACTCACCGCAAATTGTTATCCAAACTTGATTTTCCGTATCGAAATCAAAAGAAAATCCAATCCAAATCCAAAAATGTGCGATGGGAATAGAATGGGATGCATTGTTTACCAATTCGTGTACATTTAGTACAAGCCTTTAAACTATCAAGTGATGTTTTTGCATTCAACAAACAGTCTCCACCTTCTGATTTGTGTTCGTGGCCAATGGCTTGCATCAATCCATCAATATTGCTGCAGTAACTAAGTAAGAGCAGTTCATTTTCCTAAAGATTGCAGGAAGTTCTCTCGGTACTCGATCACTGAAAATAGGTAACATGAGTACCTGAAGCCAAAAAATTCCAGCCTTGTAAACGAGAGCAAGCAATTCAGATTTTTCTTTAGAAGTGAACCAAGCATCTCATAAACATTATGATATATTCAACTTTCTGAGTTAGACTAATACATATGAGGAGTTCATCTTGATAACTGGCGATATACTCTCTTTTAGTCCTTAATCACGTTGAAATATCTGTTATCCCATTTTTTAAGTTACACTTAAATTTCCTTCAATCTAGTCCTACGCTTTCTGGTGTTTTGGGAATAGCAACTTCTCTCTTTCGCTCGTACTGATGTACTGGCCTTCTATGTCAGTAGTATTAAGATTTTGGGTAATGCTAACTTTTCCATTCGCCATTCAAAATACTTAAAAACTTGCATACATCTGC
>JABUQX010071938.1:0-5000 GCA_015478945.1 Trachelipus rathkii | reverse complement strand
TTAATTTATATATTATTATATATATATATATATATATATACTATATATATATATTATATATATATATAATAATATATACTATAATATATTATATATATACCTGTATAAATATTATATATTACTCTCTCTCATCTTACCTATCTCTACTCTCTCTCATCTCTTAATTATACTCATCTCTTCTTATACTTCTTTATAACTGTGTGATTAGTGCTATGTGATGTTACTATGATATATATATATATATATATATATAGTATATATATATATATATATATAATAATATATTATATATTATATATAATATATAGTTAGTGTGTTGTGTGGTAATAAAACATATTATCATTTTAAATTCACTATTACTCTCTTTAATTAATTTTATTTTCATATTTGTACTTAATACAATATAATACAAATATATTGTATTTAATTATATATTAAGCTCTGCATATATATCTCAACATAATATGGTACATCATATATATATATAAATATACATATGTGCGTAATTATTAATATATAACAGTATATTAGAGACAAGTTACACATCTATTATATAGACCGATAATATAAAATTTACTTCATGAAATTAAAAATTTATATATATTGCTATATATTTATATACTACGTTATAGATTAAATTTTGATGACATATATGTTGTATATGTGGTCAAAATCTCGCTGACTGACTCGATTTGACCACTGGAAGGGTAGTTGAATAAACGCACCAATTCTTGAGAGTTTTATTTACATCCTATAACTACTTCCAAACACATCTAAACTCCTCTGAAACACCTAAATAAAGAACAATAGGAAATACGATATAAGTTACATGAATTTAAAGAAAAATAATTAAGCTGTAATTAAAAATCAATTATTATCGTATTTCAATATTTCATATATAACAATATTATAACAAATAAAATATTAATTTATATCATTAACACATCAAAAAAATTCTCCAATATTACAATCTATATTTTTATTAAAAATAATAAAAGTATTGATTGCAATATAATTATTAATTACAATATATATATCAAAGACAATTATAATAAAAAAAATATTTATTTTTCATTTTTAAAGGGGAGAATTGGGCTAAATAATCTGTCACCCATGTAATTTTTTTTAAAACAATAAAAATATTAAAAAGTAAAACAGGCTTTAAATATTTCACAAGATTATTATTATTATTATTATTTTTATTATTATTATTATTATTATTATTATTATTATTATTATTATTATTATTATTATTATTATTATTATTATTATTATTATTATTAGTTGAAGTATTAACAATTCAATCATTACCTTTGTCCAAGTGGTGGAAAATTTGTGTGAGACCTTCTTTTGTCTATCTCACTAATGTTAAATCTCTTGCCTGTTTTTTTTATATTTAAATTTATAATTAAAAGGAAAAAAGAAAAAAATACATTCTTTGCATATTATATGATATATATATATATATATATATATATATTATATATATATATATTATATATATATATATATTATTATTATATATATTTTATATTAATATATTATATATATATATTACATAAAATATTTCTCAAATAAGTATGTTATAAAGATGTTTCAACTCTTTAAGACAAAGGCATTAGATTATTTAAAATTTTGCCGACCTCCTACTAACACTACCTAGCTGCCTATTTTCTTTAGCTGTTATCTAAGCATTTGTGATGGGCCCAAACGAATAACTTTTCTTATGATCCAACCCTTTTAAAAGATCGCTTTCCCCATGTCCCTCTCTCATCCCCTTCTCTAATCTCTCTAAACCCCTAAAGTTTCTCCCTCTCATTCCCCCACCATTCTCTCGGTCTTCTCAATCCCTTTCCTGAAGTGAAGTCTTTAAATGAAATGGTGAAGCTCCAAAATTTAAAATCAAATTTGGAATTCCGGTGTGTGTGGATTTTAGGAATGCGATTTTAGGAATAGAAGATTTTATTCCTAGATCCGTGATTACTATGATTCTCGGCAACCTTTTCATTTAGCAGATACTACTCATGGCTGTCCAAAATTTTACTCTGATCTCCACATAATGTCTGAGACATAAGAAAATGCAGTGTGAGCTCTCGAACTTCAGGCTCTCATAACAACTGATATTAGAGAACAAGTTAGACTCTCAACAAACAATGTTGAAACAATGTTCGCACGCACAGAGCTTGAAGAGGAGGGATTATGAGAGAGAAGCAAGAATTTGTCTTTCGATTTGTGAGGTTTTTTTTAAATCCATCAATAAACTTAGTTCTGATTTCAGATATTGTTGAAATAATTTTACAATATAGGACTCTGCCTTTCAGAAAATTTAAATATTTCATTACAAGATTTTAATCTATTAGTATCATTTAACATATAATTCAAAAACAATTGCAGAAAGGACTCATGTTAATCATGTAGAAAGGAGATTAGTCCAAGTTAGCGATATTAGAATAATAATTCCACTTCTATGAGAAGTAGATTGCCTATTATGGAAGTAAGGTGGTGCATCGGAGGTTTTGGGTATTAATGCATTGTCTAAATTTTTATGGGAGGTTGTACCAAGGGTTCAATTTCTCAATGGTTCTGTGGGGAAACTTTTGAACTGGGGTTACCTCTAATGGAAGGGTTTGAAATGGGTATATTATGCAATGGAATATCTTGGGGTTCTTGATTATTTCCTTTCAAACATTTTCTACACAATGTTTTTCTATAAGACCAAGTCAAAAAAAATAATCACTATGATTAAAATGAAATAAAAAATACTGATGTTCTCACGATATATGGGTTAATTTAACGAAGAAAGATAAGGAGTTTAATGGGTGGATGGGTATTATTAATACTGTCTAGTCTCTTATTCACTGAACTTCTTTCATTATTTGAAATTTTGGGGAACAATGCTGAGGAGATGTTTGGTAAACAACATGAGTTAAAAAATTAAACAAAACTTTATCAGATTGGGCAATTAATGAAGTTAATGAAATATTTTTCTCTAAATTGCGAATGGGTTTTTTAAATTGATAATTAGCAGAGGCAAAAGTACAACCGTGAGGAATGTTGAAAATAAAATTATTTTATATGCTATTACTGAATTGAGGGTCTTTCGCAGGATTATAGAAGCTCTAATTTTTCTGCAAAAAGATATAATAGTTCGAAATGTCCTAGGGTTATTGTGAAGGGTTCTTTTGATTTAAAAGATGTTATAGGACATGACTCGAGAATTATTAGTAGCTTATAGTTTAAGCAAAAAAGCTAATTGATTAGCAAGCATGTTTGTCATCAATGGATTAAAAGGTTGTGATTGAAGTGGAAGTATACACTGATATGCTCTCCCTAGTGTTACCGACAATTAATCGTGAACTGGAATTTGCTGAAGCATTATAGCTACTATTATATCCTCATACAAGTTGATATCTCTCAAGTTACTATAAAAAACCGCACCGAAATTGGTTATCTCTCTGCACTGTTAATATTTGTTTCCATGAGAAATCGTGAGTAATTTGAACATTTCATATCCGAATACGGACCTGAAAAGAAAATGCCAGGTGTAAATATTTTTTATTATTTATTTTTTTTTCAATTTTATTGTTTAGTAAGTATTTGTGTGGAATGGGAATTAAATTTATTAATTATTGATAATATATAATATTTCATTACTGATAATATTTATTATAGATAATGTGAATTTACGATTATTCTGTAATATATCATATAATGTATGGTGAGTTATTTGGTGTTAGATTTGCTGTATTGACTTAGTATTACTTTGTATGTATGTGTCTCCTTATTAATGATATTTAAATGAATCGTTTCTGGAGATGCTGTGAGTTGTTTGTGTCTTATTTGTCGTATAATCTACGTAATACTAGTATGAGTGAGTTGTTATAACTTATTCTTATGATAGGTATATGGTGATCTAAATTCATGTACTTATCTCAATTATACATTCAGAGACCTTTGGTAATCAAAATAAGATGATAGTTGAATTAAAATAGTTGATCATTAGTTATCTTGTATTTTATGAGCTATTTGTAAACGAAGTGATAACTATAATTGATTGATATCATTGTAATATTACTGTTAACTAGATAATGTTCAATAATGTATAAGTAATGATTTGGAATCAACTACCTAGTCTATAAATTAAGATTATGTTGGTGGTAGTATATTTGTGATAAGTGCATAATTCATTAGTTTTTGATAATATTTACATTAACATTTTAAAGTAAATTTGTGTACTCTCTAATATTTATATGATAATTTATGATAATTGTATTCTGCGGATTGGAATAATCAAATTAGTTTCCTTTATAATGTGTGTTTCATATAACTAAGTGATATACTCTCTGATATAGATTAGTGACGTGCCGCCCAAAAGTTCCCTAATGATAATATTTATTATCGTTTTTGCTATAAAAAATATTAATTATTGCTTCTCAAACCTAGTCTCTCCAATTAATATATATATATATATATATTATATATATATATAGTATATATATATATATATATATATATATAATTTATATATATATATATATATTATATTATATATATATATATATATATATATATATTTTTATTGTTCAAATTATCGTAACCAAAAACCTTCACAATATAATCTACTAATTATGATAATATTCGTTCTTCGCTTACCGCTGAATCTAAAGGATATTTAAAACTTAATATTTTATATTACTAGAAATTGTTAATAAATATAACCTTCTTCATTGGTTAATTTACTCTCTCATTTGTAATAAATCTCTAACGTTCCATTTCGTTATGTCTAGGTGCAGACCCTAGTGTTAGTTTCATTAGTATAGCCTCTTCACAATGAGCAGTGTCTGCCCGGCAAAGGATCTCATTATTAGCAGTAGCAGCAGAAACAGCAGTATTGATATTGTTATTGGTTAAAATAAGTTTTATTCTTTTTACTTCAAAAAGCAATTACAAATTTGTTTTACAAGGTTTTTGAATTCTGCCATATTCCTAACCATCCTCAT
>JABUQX010071937.1:30000-32500 GCA_015478945.1 Trachelipus rathkii | reverse complement strand
ATCAGTCATAATAATAATAATAATAATAATAATAATAATAATAATAATAATAATAATAATAATAATAATAATAATAATAATAATAATAATAATAATAATAATAATAATAATAATAATATTAGTACTTATCAATAAAACGTTTTTTCACTTTAAATGTAAATGCTTTTAAGGATTCTTCATTTTTTAAATTATGCGGTAATTCGTTATAAAGTTTAGCACCTTTATAGCTAGCTGCTTGTCTAGCTTTTTCTAATCTAAATAAAGGGGGGTTGATATGTGAACTATTTCGTAGTGCCCTACTTCTTCGGTTTTGATTATTTTGATAATTAGTTAACAATAAGTTACAGGCTTTATTATGTATGATCTTATGCTGCTCTTTTAAAAGAGATAGCTTTAACAGATCTTCGAACTGCAGAATTTTAAGTTTTTTAAATAAAGGTGTTGTATGATCATAGAAGCTTCTAGCAGCGCTTAGGAGTCGTATAAAACGTTTTTGCATAGTTATAAGCGGTTGAATAACTGATTTATTTGCTATGCCGTATATTGGGAGACAATATAGTAAAAGTGGATGCACATGAGCATTATATATCTTTTTCAGTATATATAGAGGAATGTATTTTGCTAATTTGACTAGTATATACATGTACTTTGCTAGTTTACTCACTAACTGTTTAATATGTTCTTTAAATGTTAATTTTTCATCAACTATTACCCCAAGTATTTTTGCATATGTGTCTCTTTTCAGTTCAACTCCTTTTATTTTTATGTTGAAATTATCAGTTATAGTTTTATTGCTAATAAGAATGTATGAAGTTTTTTGTACATTTAGTGTAAGTTTGTTGTAATCGATCCATGTTGCAATCTTATTTAATGTGTCTATCGTTTTCTCTGGTAGGATGTTTGGATCTTTATCACTTATTAATATTGATATGTCATCGGCAAAAGCAACCATGAAAGAATCGTGTGAGTTAAATATGTCATTAGTATAAAGAGTAAATAGTAAAGGGCCAAGTATAGATCCTTGTGGAACACCACAATTTATTTGCAGTTTATCCGAGCGTATTTCACCCAATTTGATATACTGTGATCTTCCTTCTAGATATGTTTTAAACCATTGTAGTGTATTTCCCTGAATTCCCATTTTATACATTTTTCTCAGAAGTATACGATGATCTATTGTATCAAATGCTTTTGAAAGATCCAATAAAATAAGCGCAGATGAGTTTTTGTGTTCTATATTTTCATATATTTTTTCCGTCATACAAACAAGGGCCTCAGTTGTAGACCTATTTTTCCTAAAGCCAAATTGAAGGTCGTTAAGAATGTTATTCATATTAAGATATTCTGTCAAGCGCTTTCAACAGTAATTTTTCAAATAATTTGCTAATCGTTTGTGAAATTGAGATCGGTCTATAGTTTGTGGGATCATTTTTATCACCTTTTTTATGCACAGGAGTGACACGTGAGACTTTTAAAATTTCTGGGAAAATTCCCGTGTGAAGGGAGATGTTAAAGAGGTCTTTTAAAGGAGAGTCAATTATGTCGGCAATTGTTTTGTAAATGTGGTTTGGAATGGTAAAAAGATCGCATTTCTTATTTTTTAGTTCAGTGATTATCGTTTTGACTTCTGAAGCCACAATATTTTGAAAAGAGAAGCGAGAGCCACACTGTCCCATGAAGGTCTCAAATGCGGTTTGACTTGGAGGCCTGCCTACCGCAGTTTGCTTACCAATGCTTACAAAGTGCTTATTGAGTTGGTCGGCAATTTCCTTTTGTCCTTTAATTATTTCTCCTCTTATTTTTAGTTCGTTTATTTTGATTGTTTTTGATTTATTTTTGTTGACTAATTTGTTAATTAAACCCCATGTAGTTTTTGAATCATCATATGCTACATTAAATTTATTTGTATAATATTTCCTCTTTGCTTTCTTCAAGACGATTTTTAATTGTTTATCGTAATTATTATATAATTGAAAAGGTATGACGCCTATTTTATAATTTCTATAGAGTTTATGCTTTTGGTTTATAGAGTTTATTATACCAGGTGTAATCCACGGATTCTTAATCCTTTTTGGGCCTAATCTTTTGGTTTTTATTGGGAAAGAATCATGATAGCTCGTGTTTAGGGAGTCTAAAAAGCAGTTAAATTTAGTATGTATGTCTATCTCCTCATTTTGTATGTATGAAAAATCTAACTCATTTATTTTATTTCTAAAATTTCGCCGGCAGTTTTCGTCATCACGCCTGTATTTTATAGTGGTAAGAGTTTGTGTTTTATCGATACGGAATTTTACAAGACAGGGATAATGATCCGAAATATCTGTCTTGATTACAAAAGATTTGATATCAACCTCAATATTGCTCCATATATGGTCGATTAAAGTTGGATTTCTGTTCTTAATGGTATTAGGCCTGGTTGGTACGGTTATGTAATTAATCATTCCATTTGACATCATTACATTTGATAAAGCATTGTTCCCAGAAGAGGAACTATTATTAC
>JABUQX010071937.1:22500-25000 GCA_015478945.1 Trachelipus rathkii | reverse complement strand
CTCTGCTTTGTAATATATTATATACATCATATATGTAATATAAATATATATATATATATGTATAATAATATAATATATATAATATATATATATATAATATATATATGCTAACTGCTTCTTATATGCTATGCAGCAGCCAGCCTTGTATGTAAGGCGCAACCAACCAGCAGCCAGCAATATATATCATATAACAATAATATAATATATAAATGTATACCCATATATGTATATAATATAATATATAGTAATATATATATATATAGCGCATATATGTATATAATATATATAACTAATATATATAATATTAATAATAATATAGTAATAACTTATAATATGTATGTAACCAACTATATGCTATAGCCAATGACACATGTAATAGGTTACCATTTTACGTGTTGCAACTTGTATAGAACAATGTAGCATGCTGACAATATCATAATATATATATACATATATACTATACCTTGTATAACTATATATATACTCTGCCCATATCTTTCCAATATAATATATATATATGCTGCTGCTATATATATATATA
Organism: Trachelipus rathkii; assembly: GCA_015478945.1. Lineage (NCBI taxonomy): Eukaryota > Metazoa > Arthropoda > Malacostraca > Isopoda > Trachelipodidae > Trachelipus > Trachelipus rathkii. The sequence goes on along the minus strand of JABUQX010071937.1, from coordinate 24,459 downwards.
TATCATTGACAAAATAGGGTGCAACAATAAAAAAAAACTTCTACATCTAAATCCAAAAACATGATGATTTGACATTTACTACAAAGCAACCCATTAGGTACTTATTGAGGAGTAAATGATTTTCTTATAGCCTTTCTTTTATGTTGTCTAAGAGGAAGATGATCATGATCATCTCTTTTTAAGCACCAACAGTAGTCTGCTAGCATATTCACATCCCAGCGGCCCTGATATCATTCCTCCATCACTTTTATATCCTGATGGAACCGCTCACCTTGTTCCTCACTGTAATCTCCACAGTTGTCTGGAAAGTAGTCTAAATGGGAACTAAGAAAATGCATTTTAATTGACATGTTTGCGCCTAATGCTTGAAAGTTCTGCAGCAGTTCGTCTACTACATGTTCGTAATCTGTACTTCGGCGATTTCCCAGAAAATTTGTCACGACAGATCTGAAAGAGAACCAAGCCCTTCTTTCTTTGTTCACCATAACATCAGTGAAGTGAGGATCTGCAAAAAGTTTTCTAATTTGCGGACCGTCGAAGATTCCTGCTTCTATTTTACCATCACTTAGTTTTGGAAATGCATTTTTCAGGTAACAGATAACATCGCCATCTTTGTTTAGTGCTCGGACGAAATTCTTCATAATTCCAAGCTTTATATGTAGAGGTGGAAGTAAAACACTTTTAGGTTCGATTAGAAGGTAAAACAAAACATTGTGATGACCTGGTTCAAGTTCATTTCTGATCAGCCATTGGCGTCGTGTGTAGTGTTCCTTACTTGCTCGACTGTCCCAAAGACACAAGAAACATGGATATTTAGTGTAACCCGCTTGTTGACCCAGCAAAATAGATATTACCTATGAAAAGAAACATAGGTAAATAATTTACTTTGTAGTATTAAGACACCAAAGATCCTCTTTCTTTCTCAAATGAATAAAGATACAAATTTTCTGAAATATAGATATATTCTTACCTTCATATCTTCCAATTGTGTGTTTCATAGTTTAAAACCTGAATCAGATGCTTCAGGTTGTCGTATGTTTCAGTAAGCATCACTGAAAAACCAACAGGAACAGATGCCTTCTTGTTACCATTGTTAAGAAGTACTGCTTTTAAACTTTTGGTGGAACTGTCTATGAACAGTCGCCATTCTACAGGAACATACTCCACACCCAATTCGTTAATGAGACCTTTCACATCATTGCAGTAAATAAGAGATTTGGATTGGTCAGCAGTGAAATATTTACGAAACTCCCTTTCACGATGGTGGTACCAATAAAATGTTGTTTCTGAACTTAACAAATTGTGTTTGCGAAGCCGTGACCCAAGCAATTGAGCAGATTCTTTGGACAATCCCAAATCCCTAGTCAAATTGTTAAGTTCTGATTGCCTTAAAGGCTTAGGTTGATTCATCTCAGAAGTGGCTTCATACATAGGGGAACCATCAGCATCATCATCGACAGCAGCATCATGTAATTCGTCCTCGAAGTCTTGCGTCAAGAAAGTTTCGTCTGGATGATTGGGAATTGGAATTCATGGACCATGAGGTACCGGTTTTATGGCAGATGGAACTTCAGGATATTTCACGTGTTGCTTGTTCTTTCAATTTATTCCTAAAAGCAAACAAAACAAACATACATGCAATTTCTACTACCAAATGTATATATTACATTTTTAATTCAATAAAACAAAACTTATTCATAACATGTCATACCTGCTAAATTCGTCATGCAGAAGTAACAGTCACTAGCATGATCTTTGCCTTCCCTCCACAACACCAAAGGGAAGAGACTTTTGTTTTCCCTTGCTCCAACTCCTTAAACCTTCAACGCACGTTTTGCAGCAGACATGAGGAGCAAAGGTTTTATCCTGATCTCCAAGTTTTACTCCAAAGTAAGCAAAGTAGCTTTTTTAACAAAGGTTGTTATATTCATCTTCTGTTCGGGAAAAGTGACTTTCCCA
>JABUQX010071937.1:0-12500 GCA_015478945.1 Trachelipus rathkii | reverse complement strand
TCTCACTTTCCTATTTGTTTATCCTCTATCTCTTCAAGTCTTCCCAGCTTACGATTTAAAAAATTGGTGTCGCCAACTGGTCTTACATAGAGTCTTCCATTTTTACTCTATTTGGAATTAGTAATACTTCAAAGTAAACTGTTTCTCGGGGTGAGCAGAATGTATAACCAAGGTTATTTATTCTCACTGGTATGGAGGTTAACATTCCGTCCTCTTTCCACTTTTATTAAAACTCACTAACCTTAATAATATTTTGAATATAGTATTGTGATATTTGTTAAAGGGGAGCTGCCTTCAGGAATTGCTTCCGTCTTTTAATTCCAGAAACTTATATTTCCAAAATTTCATTGCTCAAACCTATTTTCCGCTTAGATAAAAACTTCTTTTTCCTTTGAAAATGCGACAATCTTCTTTTTTCTTCCTGCTCTTTCTCAAACTTTAATAAAATGTCTAATTTGACTTTGCTTCTTCTTCTTTCCCTATTCATGTTGTGTTTACAGTTTCACAGTCCTTTGCTCAAGTCTTTACCTTTAATTTAACTTTGTATAAATCTGGTGATAACATTACCTTCAACTCATTTATGTTTAAAATTGTGGATTTTTCAAAAATGAAATTACTGCATTTTCTCTTTGCATAAAACTATGAATGCACATTACTCTGACGGCACTCCTACTTTGGTTCTCAAAATCTGTAATTTTCAGCTTTGACGTTGCCATGATAAACTGATATCTCTCTTTCTATCTATCAACTTTGACTTTTCCCTCGTGCTGGAAGAGCATGCTTATTCAACTTGTGTCTCAATAAACGATTTTCTCTACCCTCTATCCTAGAGCATCTTTATTCTTATAATCTTTATTAACATGGATCACCAGTACGGTTTCCGAAATACTGAACTGGTAAAATTCCTTCAAAACTTGTTAACTTCTTTAATTCAGCAGATCATTCTTCAACTTTCACACTCTACCCATTTCCTCCTCCTTACTAATGACCTCATCCCCAAAATACCAATTCCTTCTTGCACCATCAATCCCACACACATTCACTATCAATTCTTCATTACTGCCAATGTTATGCAGATTTTCAAAGTGTTACCTTCACACTCTCCACACATCCATTTCATCAGTTACGTAAGTACCATCCATATTCATTATTATAAGCAGATACCACATAATCTTATTCTTAACCTTTCGAGGTTCCTTCCAGAAGAGCTTCCTATTCACTTTTTTAAGTCTTTCCATTCATTCCTTACACTTCCAAAACTGAGGTATTCATTCTACTTCCTTTTGGCTTTCTAGTACCCATTTAATCACCGCTTTTTTTTGTACCTTTAACCGCTTGCATCACCAATATTCATCTTCCAACCCACTCACTGTTAGCATTCCTTACTTCCTGATTTAGTACTTCCACATACTTCTTTTGAACTCTACTAACAACCGCTTCCTCATTTGCTTTATCCATATAAATTGTATCAAGTTTTCAACTTGATTCACATTCAACATCTTATTTGCCAAGCGCTGTCTTAAATAACAAAATTATCCTTATTATACCTCGCTCACTTAAACCTACTATGCACTCTTAATTCTAAGCCCACTATCCTATCCATAATCACCTTCCTCAATCCATCCTAAGCCCAATCTCCCACCAACATACTTCTACGATAAAATATAACAACAAATAAGATACCGAATTAATCCATATCCTAACACTCTCATCTGATTTAAGTCACATTATCCGAGAACACACTTCAACATGCTCCTTTTTTTCATCCAAACATCAAACATCAAATCCAATAACTTTTTCATCTATCGGAACACCATCTCTCTACCACACTCTACTCTAGTACTACTTATGATAATACTCTTGTGTTTAATGCAGGAGGTAACTGACTCACACACAGTATGCATCCTCTCATTCACCAGTACATTAATCACCTTTGTAGCCCACTACACATTCTCATACTTCTAACTTCGTCCACCCCAACCACCCCACCCGTTTCATATATCTATTAACCCATCCTTTTATTGATTTCACCTAATAACCATACCATCATATTAGGGGAACTATTTAGTCCCACACACCAAAAATAAGAAAATCTGAAGCTACTACCTCTCACCACGATCCAAAATCATTCACAATCAGGGACTCAATATCCCAGAAATACAAAAAATCTCTTCAACATCACCTTTCAGATGGACCATATGTCACAACCACATATACATTGACCTTTTTCAAACATAAATCTTAAAAACATTAGAATTCAAAGACTCACACATACAAAAATTCACCATTAGCTCGATCACTTACCCACAGGTCACTCTATGGAGGAATTGCACCTCCTATAAACTCTCCCCCTCCTCATATCCTTTTTTCACACAACCAGCAAATACACATTTCACACCACACCAACCACTCATTTTGCGCCGTTTTCCTTTCAATCTAAAGTGTTTCAAGGAAAGGTCGCAGCAGAAGGGCAAAGATACAAACATTTCAACTCTTTTTTAAAAACTGAACATTCAAATGGTCAAAACCTAAAACTCTACCTCTTCTCCTTCATCATTTGGATTCCAACACTGACATTCACATGTAACCTGTATAATTCATCACATTATTCCACCAACCGTAAGGATGAGTTAGAAGTACACTTACGTGGCCGTCTTACGGCCTTTTCTCCGAGCATGGCATTTAAGCACTTACTTTAGGCAAAAGGATAAGTGTGTAGTGCGGCTGCCAAACCCAATACCAAATGCTTCCATATTAGTTCGCCTTTCTACGACACGAGATAGAGGCATACGCTGGCAGTTGGCAAAATTATCAATAAATTCCACCGCCGAGAAACACAACAACCTAGTGATAATGATAAAGACTTAAGTATGCAAGATGTTGTCTAGAAGAGGAGTTGGATATAAGTATTGTTTATGATATGTGAATATAATAACTGGTGGTTGTCTGTCTGTAGTGTTGGATGTGAACGCGAAAAGAGAAAGGCGGAACCATAGGCACTGGAAATGTTCATGGGATAACTCATACCATATACCATACCCAATATAACCCATAAAGTCCCAATGGGAAGGTACCATTTTCGCATGCCGAGTGCGCTTTACTACCACACACACCAAACACACCCACACACACACATACACACAAACACGAAAACACAACACAACACACATCACAACACACACACACACACACACACAATATATATATATATATATATTATATTATTATATAATATATATATATAAACTAACTATATATAATATAATATACTGTATACTAATATAACTATATATCAATATATAATATATATATATATCCTTAAAATATTGTTTTAATTAAAAAGGAGGAATAAAAATCTTTTTCTCCCTAAAATTTATAAATTGTTGTTTTTGAGCTCATAATATAATTATTTTGCTCAAAAAACTTATAAGAACATTAATAAACCTATATAAAATAACACCGTTCTACAAGGATAAATGTTCTTATATGAAAATATGTGTTTCCAAACAATTTACATAAACTTAAAATCAGAAATTCGTTGTCTCGGCTCAGTTTTAGCTATTCGAGAATATGTCTATTATAAACTGATTGGCATTTTTACACTCGTCTAAGATTAAAATCACTTCATGAGATGAAACAAGTAATTTATGTATATTTAACTTGATTCCATTCTTTCAAGATGTTTTCATTCCTATTTGCATTATTTTTTTATTTTTTAAACAGCAAAAACCTCCATTGTCTATAACTTTTTTGCGTAAAAAATTGGAGTTCATAGAGTCTTAATTGTAGTAAAAAACTTATTTGACCATGCGTCGGGAGACATTCCATATAATACATCATATATATATATACGTATACTCTATTATTATATATATTATAATTATAAATACTATAATTAATTAATGATAATAAGTATATATAATATATATATAATATAATATTATAATATAAGGGATACTATGATATATATAAATACATATATATATATACTATATGAATATATATATATATTATATATATTAACTATATTATTCTCACACCTGTAGTATATAAAATATGTAAAAATTTCATATTTCTCTTTTACAGAAATCTCTTCAACTATAGAAGTGTAAAAGCTAGACAGTTTCGACCACAGAGTGGGTGTGAAATCTTGAGTTTAATCTGGCATTCTGTTAGATGAAGTGAATAATCTAAGAGAAACATAGTGTACCCCAATGCTCCGAAACCCTTTCAGTACCTACAAGACCAACAAATGAAAACAATGAACAGATAGTGACGAAAGTATGAGTGATGAATGGGCATCTCCTGAAATAAATGATCCATCATACCAGTTAACAAGCTCTTCAACTGCACATATCTTAACACAAGCATGTCTGAACGACCTAGTTCGTGATTTATGCTTAAGTAAACAAAAAGCAGAACTATTAGATTAGAGATTGCACGAATGTAATCTATCGCAATCAGACACGATGATTGCTAAGTTTGGACATGGGGAACTCATTTTTCTTCCCTATTTTGCAAATAACAATGTGATGACATTCTCCAATGATGTTTGGGGCCTAATGAATGCTTTGAACTTCCCATACGAGCCACAGGAGTGGAGACTTTTTCTATGTGCCCCAAAATGCAGTCTAAAAGAAGTGCTCCACAATGGGAATATAATGCCTTCTGTTCCAGTTGCCTATGTAAGTATGACTAAAGAGTCATACGATATTTTGAAAAAAATGCTGAACCTAATCAATTACAGTGAGCAATGAGCATAAGTGGAAAATATGTGGTGACTTGAAAATAGTTGCCATTACATTGGGTATGCAACAAGGCTACCCCAAATATGGATGGATGTTTTCTGTGAGTTTGATAGTCGTGACAGAAATTCCCATTATGTAAGAAAGATTTGGTCACAAAGTAATTAATTGGAAAGTTGGAGAAAAAAAACATATTGTAGAGAATGGTGGCACAGTGAAGGTGTTCTGTCTGCGCCCTCTTTCACATTTCAAGTTGTTGGCACCATAATTAACAAATCATCGTTAAGGCCATGGATTCTTCTTGAAGAGCTTTAATGTACCATTCAGAAAAGTTCCCACGTCTTTCTGTAGCAAAATGTGGGTCCACAAATTAGAGAACTTCAGAAGGACTCAGATTTTGAACAATACTTGGCACCAAAAAAAAGCAAAGCATGGTCTTGTTTCAAGAAGGTAGCAAAACCTTTTGGGAAGAAAAAGAGCTAAACAACTTACGAAGGACTCGGTTTCAAAGCAGAGTGATAAACTGCAGGATATTTAGGATTTTTAGGGAATGCATATCGTCTTTTAAACAGTGGATTTTTCTAAGATTCGCATCTAACATTCATTTTCCTGAGAGACTTCACTGATTTTTCACGCACCGAGCCATGGGTGAAAGATTCGTTAAAGAGGTTAATGACATGGAAAAAGCGGTATGAAATCATTTGGGTGCCTGCGATACTTGCCGACTACTGCTGGAACACTATTCGAGACTTCAAAATTGAACACAGGAGAAAAAAATAAGCCCTTTAAATTTTGCAGGAAAAAAATTTTTGTTCATATTTTCTATGTGAAGAGACTTATTTAAGATAAGACAAGATAAAGATAAGATAAGATATTTAAGATAAAAAAACCTATTTAAGATAAGTTTCTTAAATAAGTTTCTTTTATACAATATATTATTAATTTATGTATTCTAGTTCTATTGATTTTACATATATTTTATTGACTGTATAAAACGTTTCTGATTAATATTATGCAGTTACTAAAATAAATATAGTTATATGATTTGCCTATATCAATACAAAACGTGGAAATAAAACATTATATGTAAAAATCAATAGAATTATCTGTAACTTTGAAACCATGCATGATACAGGAAAATAATTGCAGATTTAAATTCAGGATGCAAATTCACATAAGAATCAAGAATGTTAACAACAGAAAAATGAAATTAATTTTCTTTTTTGTGAAACTGTGTAATCAACGAAAATTTTAATATGATTTTAAATGAAAAAAACAAACAAATAAACAAAAAAGAAAACAAAAAAAAAATATTTTTTTTAACTCCATTGTTTTATCAAATTCCATGGGTTTTAGTTCCACCCTGCATATATATCATACCTATATAATATATATATGCTAGTACGCTTACTTTTCTATATAAGCACATAACTACTATACCCTACCTACTCTACTTTCTATACCATCTCATCCAGCTACTATATATTAATCTGATATATATAAAATATTATATAGTGTATTACGACTAATATATACTACATTCATATATATTTTAATAATATATATATATATATATATATATATATATACTATAAAGTATATATACTATATATATATAAATACTGATATAATATATATATATAGTCATAAGTATATATATATATATTATAAATACTATAGTATGAGTAGTATACTATATATATATATATATATATATATAATATATTATATAATATATAGTTAGAATATATAATATATTATAATACTATAATGTATATATATTTACACTTGACACCGCCACTCACGAGGCAGAGCCCTAATCCGAGGGTGGGGGTGTAAATAGAAAGGAAAGCACCTCAACGAATAATTACCGCAAGGATGAGCACAGGACGTCAGGCTTTAAAGTGAGGAGAGATTAAATTTGGCTAGGAAACACAGGGAAGATGGGAATGTGAATTCACACAAGAACAGAGGTTGGCAAGAAATAAGGAAGCCACCCGCAGCGACAACTTCTGAGTTACTAATATCAACACAAAACTTCATATGCCGACACAAGCACTCTTTGTGCTTACGTGGCGTCGTAAATTGGTCATGGCGTGCCCAGATAAAATGGTTAGGTACCTATGTAGAAAAGACCGATAACAGCACCGATTATCGCGCACTTAATCCGCAAGATTTAATTAGGCGTCAAGGTGATAATTTAGAATTTTGTGACAGGAGGACAGTTATTAAGCCCTTTTGGTCTTTGGACTCGACCCTATCCAAAGGCCGGGTAGATTATCTCAGAGCGCCCCCTTAAGACTACATGACGTGAGCAAGTAACTACCATCACAAAGGACCGGAACTTCCGATGACCAACACCTTGTATAAGCTGGTGAGCAACTAAAGATATAGAATGAGGGATCAAGAAGCAACGCCCTCTCACAGTCTAAACAGAACTTTCCAGTTCTTTGAGGCCGCTCCTTAGCAACCGTTGTGATGTGAGGACTCTTCCAAAAGATCAATTTTTTGTTTGATGTTTAAGGCCAAGAACTCCCGCCTTTAAAATAATATTCAGTTCAAATACGGAGAGACTGAGAAAGAAACCTGTCTCGAAAGATATTAGGAAAGTTTTAGAAGGTTGTGTTATGAGAAGAGATTTGTAGAAGTTGGATTTTTTTAAAGATTAAATTTCCTCACCAAGGTTGAGACGACCCCACCCGGATTAATTTCTGTTCCAGATTCAAGGCAACGGAGGAAAGTAAAGTAATCCCGGAAGATTTACAGGAAGAGAGGCAATTTCAGATAAGTAGCATTAGAGGAGCAGAATTGAAAATTAAGTTTTGAAGAATAACGCCGGTCGAGGGTCATTGACATATTCCCAGTCGAGATAGACTCTTAGTATGTGCAAGTGAGAAGATCATTTAAGAAAAGCAGGAATAAATTAGGAGACAAGACAGAACCCTGAGGAACATAAATATCGGTAGACCTAAAGTATGAGTCGCCCCTATCAAAACAACTAGCAGATATTGAACGATTTGAGAAGAGGAAGGCTAAAAAAATGGAACCCCACAATAAGAAAGCATAAAGAGAGGAGGAAACCCATAAAGATGGGGAGTTTCGAAGTAGTCAGTGGAATCCGCGTGTCCATGCACCTGTGTCATTAATGTATTCTTTGGTTATGTCACAGCGCCACCACCGTCTTACGTTGCTTGTTCCGATAGTCTATAAGGCGGGAAACACCATTAATCATGCGCAGAAAATAGGAACCGTGAGTAATATCGCCCAGGAGTAGACCTCATGAGCGCCGCGAAAGCCTCTGTACTGTGCGATCGGAAAGGAAGGGAATGAGATTTCCAGTATGGTCTAAGAGTGTATTGAGACTTGTAGCAAAGGGTTTCCAAAGGATTCTTAGATAGAATAACATCATGGTTAGAGCTCCAATATGGGCTGAAATTTAGTTGAGGGAAGTTTATCAAGAGCGGCCTTCCTTTTTTTCGGCCCGAGATAGGTAAGACAATATGCGCGCTATAAGTCCAACCTACTAGGTAGCGCGCAAAGATGCATAGGATATTGAGGCATTGAGATTAATGAGAATTGAACGAGGGGGCAAGGGGTCAGCACGGGAAGTCACACTCCCGTCAAACCTCGGGGGTTAGGAATTTGCCATCCGGGACCAACCGCCTTCTTACGTTCATAGATTTCAGAGCCCATGCACCCGATTCAAATGAATAAACCAATGGATGACACCTGAAAGGAGCAGTAGGAGGGGGAATCGCCAGAATCGTCCAGGGTTGAGTATAGAGGAACAATAGGGAGGCCTACAAAGATTGGACCGTATTCAGTTAGTGACGCTATTTAGACGCCGAACTAAGAATCTTCTCTCGGAATAGCGCGGAGAAGAATCGAAGGACTGATTTACAGAAGTTGTTAGGATGTTTTGGCAGAGTGCCAGAAGATTTTGTCAAGTAGCGAAGAACCATATAAGCGAGTGTCAGCGCACTTCGTTTAATGTTAAAAGTCGCTAATTGCTTTCTTCGACCACAAGAGTCCCCGGCCCACCGCACGATTATCTAACTGAATGAAAAATTAGTGATAGGAGAAATGGAGATTTTGGTCCACACCCGGATAAGTGCCCCAATGTCTCTAGCCTGAATGCCATCACGAACCTAATGCATCTGATCGAACCCATTGGATTGAGGAGAAAAAAAGATTTAGTCGAAGAAGGGTAAACTTATTAATTCTCCCTGAAATTAAAATTCTCGTCCTCATTTTGGTTCGACAGAAGCCGACAGTAATCCTCTCAGAGTCAAAGCAGAGTTAGCTACAATATCATTTATTAGAATTAAACTCTGAAAAGCTAATGCCACCAATTAGGCCGATAAAAGTGCCAGAAAAAAACGCATAGACAGGATAGAGCTGTTGGAGAGGAAAGTATTAAAAATTAAGGAGATTTAAGGTTGTGATTCAGATTTATTGATTAGGAGCGAAGGACTGGATGTATTTATAGAGAGAAGGAACTAGTGGTGAAACATAGGTCAAGTGGGTTCAAGAATTGGGTGGGACTTTCCGGAATGGTGTTGGTCTTACTTAGCGCTCCAGATTCGTTGAGAATACGAATGATATCGTGTCTGTCTCTCCCCCGACTAAATCAGTATGAGAGGACCCCCCAACCATTCAGTGTTGTGTACATTGAAATCCACTTAAATAGCAGGACTCCAGTATTGGATGAGTACGAGTATAACAGTCACGTGGAGAGAGTTCAGCTAATGGTTAATCAACATAACGGCATGAAATATCTGTTAACATAGTTAGCGAGATACATTAGCCCAGAAGCAACAAGCATTCATATGTCGCAACAGCAGGAATAGAAGGAAGACAATTGCAGTTGTCCACAGAACATCGAATATAGGAGATTCAAGATTCTCGAGACGATTTACCAAGAGTGTTTATGTTTTACACATGTTACACACCCACCCTTCAGACGGAAATATTGAATAATAAGTTATCAGTTGGATTATATTACACGAGTTAATGGGATGATTCTTTAGCCATTCTGTGGTCTTCAGACAAAGTAGCCCAACAGATTAGGCGTTAGCAGTTAAGAGGGTGATCATCTCACGTGATTCAAAGTTCGACGTAAGTAAAGACACAAAACGAATGTTGGTAAAGGTCAAATGGTAAAGCACCGAATCCTGTCCGACTCTGTCTTCGCAATCCACAGTACTGCTTCGTCATCACAACACAATCCACACAAAACAAGCAATCAACAGACAGATAACACAACATGACTAAAACCCAAAATTGTGATAAAACGGGGATAAGGGATTATTCGTAAGCCCTAATAAACCGATATAATTTTTACAAACCAAACTTTCAAAGACCGTAGTCGACCCTCTGTGTAATTTTCTAATAAAATACGCCAAAACCTATATTTACAGTAAATATCTAAAATAGACCAATGAATAATCCATTAAAGTAAAAAAAACCACTCGGCGGCACTCACCACACTCTCATAAGAAATTGACATAATACCAATCAGAAAAAAAAAAATACTACTTGACAACTAAAAAAAGTGGAAGCTAAAAAACTGTATAAATTATAAATAATGGACAGTTTTAGGAAGCAAGGTCCAAAAAGTTCTAAGAGTATAAAAAGGAAGTCGAGGAAAAAATAAAAATAAAAAACTTTAACGTCAAGTTACTAGCTAACACTACGTCTTTGCTTTCTCAATTGCAACAATCCTAAAAACTCCATTATAAGTATGTAAATAACTAAATAAAAAGCTTCAAATAAAAATTTAAAACGAAACACTTTCTGTTGATTAGTATATTACTATTAATTATATTATATAATCATATATATATATATATATATTTATATATCATAAAATCACTAGAGTATATAGAAAATATACTCAAGTACCTTATATATATACTATTATATACTATATATATCATCCTATATATATTATAATATATATATTATATAATATACTCATATATATAAACGTTTTGGTCATGCTTTCTCCCTCACACATATGGATTTAAGTATAAGTCTGTGTATATGATATGTATAGTATAATATATAACTCCCTAACTCTATATATATATAATATAACTCTATATATATATATATATATCCTGGCACACTATCCGACCCGCACCGGTCTCGTCGAATTCTAATGCATTTCCTATCAGTGTAAACAATACTAATATCGTCTTCCTTCTCCTGACAATATATTATTGTATACACGCAGCGGTATTAAGTATTTTTTAACTGGAAACCAAATTCGTACAAAACAGTTAAACAAAAACTTACAGAACGTCGGAAAAAAAAGAAAAAAACACCGATACACCTAACTATTATAATGCGTAAAACTTAATCTTCTTATCTGACCTTCGATCTTCGAATTAAACTGCATCGACTAATATCTATTAAATTCTCGTGATACCGATCTATACCTACATCTATTATTCGCAATTCATCATTAAATATATATATACTATAGTTTAATATAATACTATATATATATATATTATATAATTATAACTATTATACTGGAGTAGTATATTACTATATATATATATTATATTATAATATTATATTAATTATTAGATTCTTAGAAGAGCCACAATCCATATCTCTCAAAAAAAACCAAAACAGCTACCGGGAAACAGGAATACATTGCTGGAATGCTGTACATTTAGTGCGGAAACCCTAAAAAAAAAGGTCCTCTCATTTTCTGCTTTGTTCCATCCATAAATTTAATATTTTCTTAACGAAAAGAGAAAATTTAAGAGATTCTTTTTATAAAACGTTACTCGTTTAAAATAAATAGACTTTTTTACTAAAATTTGTAATTTTTTTTTTAACACTGAAGAAATTAACCCCAAGGGAATTATACCGCCACCATGATTGCAGGAGGTACAATAGGATGGTCTCTCGGCTATACTTCACAGTGGAAAACTCAGGGCGTTGGACTTAATTTCTCCCTCCTTCCGGGGAGCAAGGTCTCCGGAACCCCCGACTTCTTTGGTTATTCTTGGGTATATATGTCAATCGTCAATGGAGGTTCCTCCCCCTCCCCTACGGGGTATGGATAAAACTCTCACCCCCACTTGTGTTCCCCGTGCGGCTCGATGCCCCATACATTGCCGAATGCAAACACTCTATATACATAATAATAATAAATATATAATATACTTATGGGAATATTTTAAATATGAGCCTCCCTCACCTAAAAAAAAAATTATGCCAAATATTATTTATTTTTTTTTTTTTGTATTTTAATATATATTTTACCTTTTCCAATGCTAACCAATAACAGGTCAGGGAACCCATTATGTCAATTATAAATTACGTTTCTGCATCAAATTTAAACCAATCTATAACTGTGGTTCACTGGCATCTAATAGGTTACTACCCTTTGAAAACTGTTCTTATGTACCAACAGAGAATACATATTAAACAGAGCTAATCAGTTGCAAGGCAATCATCTGAATATTTGACTAAAAAATAATAATTTTGGGAAGAAACTGCATCACTATCGAACCAACAATGTGCACTTTTTTATTGAGTTACCTACTTTAAAAATTAAAACTCTTTACTCCTCTACATTCTTGTAATTTCACATTCTTAATATGACACTTGTCTACAAACCTTTACTTAGTTTCATCATACTAAAATGTTGCAAGCAAGTGCTAACAGTCTAGATTCATTTCTCACAAGATTTTGGAATAAAATCCTTCAAAATTCAAATTTTCATAATTCACT
>JABUQX010071936.1:45000-48721 GCA_015478945.1 Trachelipus rathkii | reverse complement strand
AATGAATGTCTCCGTCAATATCACTCTAAACTCTCGCCCCACCTCTTATATTAATGTCAAATACGCTATAAACAGTATCGGCGACAACACACTACCCTGCCTTATTCCAGTTTTTACCTCAAACCATTCCTCGTTTTTATATCATGTTCTTACCTTACTTATACTATTCACGTATGTACTTCTTACTGCCTTTATCAGTCTGCCTCCAACTTCATAATCCCTCTCCGGAACTCTCCACAACTTCTCTCTGGGTACAGAATCAAATGCTTTCTTCAAGTCTATGAAGGCGATATATGCCTTCCTTTTGTATTCCCATGTCTTTTCCTGTATCATTCTTAAAGCAAACATTAAATCTGTAGTGCTTCTGCCACGTCTATACCCATACTGCTCTTCACCTAATCTCGGCTCTATTTTTGATCTTAATTTTCTTTCTAATATTCTTTCATATAACTTCGCCATGGGATCCATTAGTGAGATTCCTCTATAATATTTACAATCTCCTGCGTCCCCCTTACCTTTATAAATGGGAACTATTATTGACCTTCGCCAACTTTCCGGCACTCTACTCTCCACCCAACACCTGTTTAGAAATCTCAGCATCAAGGTTTTCAGCTCTTCTCCTCCCTCCTTCAGAAATTCAATATGTATCCCATCATCACCAGGAGTCTTTCCGCTCTTCATTTTCCCTAACGTCTCCACAAATTCCTCCTCCGTTATTCCCTCCTTCTACACTTCCTCTTCGTTTCTCTCCTCCTCCTCTCTCTCCCCTTCCTCTTCCGGCTGCACCTCCACATTCAGCAACTCATCAAAGTACTCTATCCACCTTTTTTTTCCTCCGGGCTTACCAATTTCACCATTTCTATCTTTGATATTACATACTCTCCTCTTCGCTCCTCTATACGTTCTTACCAATCTTAAAATCTTCTTCTTGCCTTCCTTCATATCATCCATCAGCTACTTTGCTAACTTCTCAGCCACCTCCTTCTTTGCCCTCCTCTTCACTCTCTCCGCTTCATTTCTTGCTTCCACGTACACGGCTCTGGATTGTACACTTCTGTTTTTAAGCCATCTTCTCAATGCTACCATCTTTTGTCTCACAGCATTCTTTACCTGTTCATTCCACCAAGGTGTCTGCTTCTTTCTCACTCCTCCCATCCATTTAATGCCTAGGGTTTCCTTTGCCACTTCCTTCACAACACTTCCTATGTGTTCCATTGTTTCATCACCGTTCATCTCCAGTATTTTTTCGTTTACTTTACAAACATCATTCAATCTCTTATCTTGTATCTTTAGATCAGCTATTAACAGCCTATGATCTGAATCCATTGACACACCCGGGATCACTTTTACATTTTCTACTATTCTTCTATCCGACACTATAAAGTAATCTATTATCGATCTTTGATCAAACATTCTTGTCCTATTATTCCACCTATATCTCGTATATCTATGTGAATCTTTTTTCTGAAAAATCCATTCATTATCTTCAGATTTCTCCTCATGCAAAAGTCTATCAAGGTTTCACCCTTTGTGTTTCTTAATTCTTCTCCAAACGGTCCCAACATTCTTTCCGCTTCATCTCTCCTTCATCCCACTCTTGCATTGAGATCACCCATTAGTATTATCTGCTCGCCTTCCCTTCTTCCCACCTCCACCCTTTCTTCCAACGTTTCCTTGAACATCCTCTTCTCTTCTTCTGGATGCGCCTGTTGCGGTGCATATACTTGATATACATGATATCTCTTTCCTTTTATCTTCAGTGTAACTTTGATTACTCTTTCGTTCACACTTTCTATCCCTTCAAACTGTGTGATACATTGGGTTCCAATATAACTCCTACTCCATGCTTCCTCACTCCCTCCTCCACTCCTTTATACATCAGCACAAATCCACCACCCATCTCTCTTCCCTCCTCCTCTCACTCTCATCTCGCCCATCCCCATCACATCTATCCTCTTTTCTTTCATCATGTCCACTATTTCCTCATCCTTTCCGCTGTAAGTATCAATATTCAAAGTTCCAAACCTCAACTTAACATTTGTATTATTCAATTTCTTATTCCAAAAACGTTTCCGTGGTCTATATTCAAAAGGTTGATCGTATTCCGAGGCTGGTCCTTGAGTGCTACAAGCAATTCGTTTCAGGCAGCGGCTTGCTAGGCCAGTCCTGCCCTAGCCAGAGCTCCGTTAGTCGAATCCAGGGTGCACGACATGGACGTGGAGTTGGTCTTTGCACCCCATATATATATATATATATATAATAATAATAATATGCGTGATATAATATTAATAATATATATATATATATATATATATATATATATATATATATATATATATATATATATATAGTTATATATAACCAACATATATATATATATATATGTCATAACTATATAATAATATATATATATATATATATATATAACCACTACGGAACGTAGTTTACCCACAAACATTATTTTTACGTTACCTTAAATTCTTTCACGCATTAACACTAAAATCTCGTTTACTTATATATATATATATATATATATATATATATATATATATATATATATATATATATATATATATAATATATATATATATATATATATATATATATATATGTAATAATATGTATGTATATATATATATAATATATATATACATATGTAATATTATATATTCAACAATATATAATAACAATAATAATAAGTATATATATATATATGTAATAGTAATAATAATAATAATGTATAATATAATAATAATATGTAATAATATATATAATATATTATGTAATATAATAATATATAATTTTCTTTAATATATGTATATATATATATATATATTCTTTGCTATAACTTAATATAACAACAAATATATTTAACTTTGCTAAATAAATGAATAAAATGGCTTTGAGAATAATTGACACAACCAGTATATATATATATATTGCTATGTATGTAATAACCAGTAATATGTATGTATATATATATATGTAATAATATGTATAATAATATATAATAATAACCAGCAATAACAATAACATATATATAAGTCAACATATATATATGTATATATAATAATAATAGTCAGCCAATAATAATATATATGGAAGCCAGAGCTAAAGAAGTTACCCGCATGGTATCTCGAAAACTAAGATAGGTACAAGAAAACTGATAACATATATGTAATCACCGTACTAAATCTAATATGTAAAATACAAGAACATTTACTTTTATTTTTATTTTTATATCTCAAAACTACGATGTTGGAAAGCTAATAACGCCTATGAAATCAGCGTTTAAATTCTTTTTAGGGGCTCGAGCCGACGGTGGGACAGAGGGGGGGACGTTTTCCATACCCCGTAGGGGAGGGGCGGAGGAACCCCGCGACACCCAAATACCAATGGGAGAGTATTCTTTTAGTTAAAAAAAAAATCTTTTTAATACATATTTCATACGCTGATTCTAAGTATGTTATTAGGTTTACTTGTACCTATCGTAGTTTTGGAAATATAAAAAAAAAAAAAAATTTAAAATAAATTTTTTTTTTACTGTCCCCCTATACAATTTTCATACGCTGATTCCTTTTTTGTTATCAGTTTTCTTGTACCTATCTTAGTTTTCGAGATATCATGCGGGTAACTTCTTTAGTTTCACCTATGGCCAAACTAAAGTACCCGCATAACCTCTCAGCTAGACAGGCTGCTGATATATATGGAGATCGGCGTA
>JABUQX010071936.1:12500-20000 GCA_015478945.1 Trachelipus rathkii | reverse complement strand
TGGAAAATGAAAAAAAAAATTTTTTTATAATTTTTTTTTTATATCTCCAAAACTACGATAGGTAGAAGAAAACTAAAAACATATATGGAATCAGCGTATAAATATTTTTTAGGGGGCTCGAGCCGACGGTGGGACAGAGGGGGGGACGTTTTCCATACCCCGTAGGGGAGGGGCGGAGGAACCCCCGCGACACCCAAATACAAAGAGCGGGTCCGGAGACCCTCCCGGAGGGGGGAAATAGGTCCAAACCCCGTTCGTCCCCCAGGAGGCCGAAGAACCCCCAATCTTTTTCATCCTTTGCGTTTTACCTGGGGTATTCTTTTAGTTAAAAAAAAATAAATAAAATCTTTTTTCATACATATTTCATACGCTGATTCTAAATATGTTATTAGTTTTCTTGTACCTATCGTAGTTTTGGAGATGTAAAAAAAAATTAAAAAAAAAAGTAATTTTTTTTTTCATTTTCCATACAAATTTCATACGCTGATTCCATATATGTTATCAGTTTTCTTGTATCTATCTTAGTTTTCGAGATATCATCAAAATCTAAAAACTTTTTTTCTTTTTTTTAATTAATTAAGGAGGGACATTGTTCACATTTTTAGGGCTTTCTATCATATTACACTAATAATAATAAATAATAATAATAATAAATAATCATAATAATAATAATAATAAAATAAAAATTAGTTATCTGAACAACATTTTAACAGCAGCAATAATTCTTACGTCACTAGAAATTAATCTAAATAACATGGTAATTTAAAATATTGGAATGCATAAGCTATGTACTTAGAGCGAGGCTTTTTCCTTATTTTATAATCTTTTATAAAAGGAACATATTTTTTAAAATAATTTTGCTTCACTAATTTTTATATAAAATTTTGGAACAATTTTATACATCCTAGCAACATTTTAGTACGTTTTACGTTCAAGTACTTTTTATTGCCTGCTTATCTAAGAAATTGCCAGTCAACAGTATTAGTAGGACATTTTAGGAGTGTTAACATGTTGTGTCTATAATTATTGAATTTTGGTTTTCAATTAAAAAATAAGAAAAGAAAACGGGTTATTCGGTTCCTTTTCGCGCTATTGAATGGAAAAATAATTCGAAAAAAAAAATCGATTTACCTTTGTTCGTGTCGATATATATCTGGTTAACTACCCTTTTAAAGGAGAAGTTTCCTATATATAATATATATATATATATTATATATAATATATATATATATATATATATATATATAATATATATATAATATATATATATATATATATATATATATTATAATATATATATATGTAGGGCCTTTCCTGATACGCCAGGCAATGATATTTTTGGTACTTTTTTATAAACTTCTGACACCTTTGCAATACTATTTTACCTAAGCTAGGCTATGAATAGCGTAAGGCTTATGATTTTGAGTTCGATTTTTTGTAAGAAAGCATCTATTGAGCATTATTTTGCTTCGCTAATTTTTTTAAAGGAAAATTCTTTCGACGTATGAATTTATTAATTTAAATAATAATAATAATAATAATAATAATAATAATAATAATAATAATAATAATAATAATAATAATAATAATAATAATAATAATAATAATAATAATAATAATAATAATAATAATAATAATAATATAATAATAATATAATTAATAATAATTAATAATAATAATTAATAATAAGGTAATCATATTTCCAATGCCAACTCTTGTAACTCTGAGAACCGCGCAGCACCACAGTAAAAAAAAATATATATTTGGAATCAGCGAAAAAATTTCAGGAGGGGTTTTTAATTTTTTTTTTTTTTTTTTTGCAATTATTCGTCGGAAATATTTAAATAAAAATATATTTTCCCCATTTAGGGGGCTCGAGCCGACGGGGGACAGAGGGGGGGACGAAGTCACCCCCGTCGTCCACCGGGAGGCCGAGAGACCCCGACTCCTGCCATCTTTGCGATTTACCCTATGGTATTCCTTTAGTTAAAAAAAAAAAATAATTTTACTCCCCTTTACACTTTGGTATTACTTTAACTAAAGTAAAAATAAAAAATAAACTTTTTTTTTTTTAAATATTCTAAAGTATAAAAATGACAAAAAAAATAAGTTAAATTAAAAAAAAATAATAAAACAAATAAAAAAATATAAATGCAAAAAATAAAAAATAAAAAAAAAAATAAAACCCATTCTTAAAATTTTCTGCTGATTCCAAATCAGCACTGTAGGTGCTGCCTTTCTCGAGTTACATAATGTCAGCTTTAGACACACACACACACACATACACACACACATATATATATATAAAATATATATATATATAATATATAATATATATATTATATATATATATATATATATATATATATATATATATAATATATATATTATATATATATAATATATACTACATAATATATATACATATATTTAACTTAACTCGCCATAATCTAAAACTAAAACATATACCTATAACGACACATACCACAATCAATACAACTTATATATATATAATATATATATTATATTATATATATATTGATTATTATTATTTATTATTGCACATACACTTTTTGTCCCGCTTGAGCGGCGGTAGTGTGCGTTACCAGCCTCCCTCATCACCACCGCCCCCTCATCTCGCCCTTCACCCACCTTCCTCCACCCCCCTCTATTTTTCTTGCTTTTTTTTCCGGCCCCCGCCAACACCCCTACCCTCTTCCTCCCCATCCCTCCCTCCTCCATCATCTCCTTTATTCCATCCATCCACCTCCTTCTTGGTCTCCCCCTTCCTCTCCTTCCTATCCCCTCCGCCTCCCAAACTCTTCTAACCACTCTCTGCTCCTCCATTCTCACTAAATGCCCATACCATCTTAACATTCCCTTCTCCGCTCTTCCCACCAGACCATTCCTCCAATCACACCTCTCCCTCACCCCCCTATTCCTAATCCTCTCCCTTCTGCTAAACCCCACAAAACCGCTCTCAAACCCCTGCATCTCAAATACTTCCAAAACTTTCCTGACCTAGCATTCAAACCCCCACGTTTCACACCCATACAACACCGCTGGTACACAGATTTTTTCAAACATACTTATCTTAACTTTCCGTGATAGATCCCCCCCTTTCCATATTTCTCTCAGACCACTCAAAGCCCTCATTCCTTCACCTATTCTATGTTCTATCTCCTCCTTCATCCCTCCCCCTTACCCAACCTCCATCCCTAAATATCTAAAAATCTTTACTTCTTCCAATACTACCCCCCCTCCGCTAACCTCTAACCCCACCCCCTCCTCACTTTCCCCCTCCTCAAACACCAACACTTTACTCTTACCTGGATTTATTTTAACCCCTTTTGTCCACACACTCTTTCAAACTCCTTCACCAAATACCTCAGCCCTTCCGCGTTCTTCCGCGCTCTTAGCCACTAGGGCAGTATCATCCGCAAACAGTATCATGTTCACTTCCCTTCTATCATTCCCATTCATCAATTCCACCCCCCTCCCCTCCCTCACCATTCCTCTCCACACATTCTCCACCAACAAATTGAATAGCCACGGCGACATTTACACACCCCTGCCTCAATCCACACACCGTCCCAAACATCTCACTCTCTCCCCTCCTAACACCCTCACACACATTCTACTATTCCTATAAAAGCCCTAATACCTTTCCCTAAATTACCCCCACCCCATTTTCCTCCAACACACCTCCACAGTTTCACCCATTCACTCTATCATTATGCTTTCTCTAAATCTATAAATGCGATATATGCTACCTTTCCCTTTCCTCTCTATACCTTTCTCCACAAGCATCTTTAGTGTGAACACTTGGTCCACACACCCTCTTCCCTCCCTAAATCCTCCTTGTTCTTCCCCTATTCTCCCCTCCGTTAAACCTCTTACTCTCTCAAAATCAGTAATCTCCTTCCGTTCCCCGTACTTACACTTTGCCTCCTACCTACCACAACTTAAACGGACATTTCGTTTTTCTATAGCCTCTATCAAATTCCACATATCCAATCTCTATGTATTCCCCTTCCCACTAATAAGTGTCTACAGGGGAAGCTCAATATCATCCTCCCTAATCCTGTTCTTACATCGGCTAATCACTCTACCTACTCCTCACTCAATACAGATATGTTATATAAACCTATGCAGACCATTTCCTCCACCCCTATTACCTCCCTCTCTGCAACATTTCCACATCTCAACAGACCCATTCCAGACTTCGGACTTCCCTTTTCTTACTCTTTATTCACGGACCCCTCAATAATCTTTCCTCCATTCTTGCTGTGGTATTTTCATCCTCCCCCTCCCTACCCCACTTCGTTTCCCATTCCTCACCTTTGCCATATTCTTATATCCGTCCCGCTTACCCCACGCCCGTTCATTCAAATAGTCACTAAAATACTCCCCCCACCTCTTCCTCACCCTATCCTCTCCTCCTCCTATCCAATCCCCATCTCCTCCCTTTATCCTCTCCCCCAACCCCCTCCTTCCTCTTCCTTTTTTTTATTAACCTCTTTCTCCAGAACCTATTTACTCCCCGATTCAAAAATTTTTCCGTCACTTTTCTTACACCATTCCTTTTTGCTCTTCTTTCGCCCTCTCCACCTCCCCTCTTTGCTTCCTACTCTAACCCTTTCTATATTCCTCAACCAGCTATCTTCTCCCTACTCCCAACCATTTCACATAAGCCTTCCTTTTTCCTTTTCACCACCTCCTTCACCTCCTCACTCCACCATTCACTCCCTTTCCTTCTGCTTGCACCCACCCTTTTTACTCCAGATACCCTTCTAGCCTCTTTCACGTAACATGCCTCTCTAAAATTCGCTTCCACTCCCCCTTCCACTCTCCCCAATTCCGTCCCTCTTCACACGTTTCTCCACCTGTCCTCCATACCTCTCCTAAACTCCCTCTTACATACTATCTCCTCCAATTTTTCCACCTTTATCACTTCCACTCTCCTCTTTTCTCCCCTTTCCCTCACCGTCACCTCTCCTCCCACCCTTATCCTGGCAATCACCAAATAGTGATCCGATATCCCCCTCCCCGCCCCTCTAAACACATTTACATCTAATAATCTACCTCTATCTTTCCCATTTACACACACATAATATCAGTATTCGCCTTCCCCCCCTTATCTCACTCTGTCCAATGGTATACTCTATGATTATCATTTTTTTTGCAACCCAAGTATTCCCCACTATCATTACTTCTTTCGACACATAACTTCTATCAGACTTTTCTCCATTATCATTCCTCTCCCCTACCCCAAAAGGTCCTATTATTCTTCCTACCTCCTCCCTTCCCACTCCTGCATTCAAATCTCCCAATAGACAAATTTTTTCATTTACCCCAAAACTTTCCCAACACTCATTCAATTCTCCCCAAAATCTTTCTCTCTCCTCCTCTCTCGCTCCATTCACTGGTGCATATGCACAAATAAAAACCCACATTTCCCCCCCGAATTTCACTTTTACCCACATTATCCTAGAACTCACCTGGTTACACAATCTCACCTTGTCCCACATCTCTTTCCTCATAACTATTCCCACCCCCTCCCCCGCCCTCCCCCCTCTCCCTCACCCCCGATTACCATACCCTTGTATTTTCCGAAATCCAACTCCCTCTTTCCCTTTAGCTTAGTTTCCGTTTATTCCTAACACATCCAACCTTTTTTCCTCAAACATCAACCCCACTTCCTCCCTCTTCAAATCCTCGTTTACCCCTCTCACATTCATACTCCCCACCCTGATTACCACTCTCCTCCCCATCTTTCCCTAATTCTATAGATAAACTCAATCAGGCTGTACGCTTTATGGGAACCCCCACCCTATATAATATATAATATAAAGGGCTACCACCCCGCTCACCAACCCACAACCCACAACAATACAATAACAATAAAAAAGGTTAAAATATAATATAAAACAATATAAAAGGTTAAAACCTACCCTCTAATTTATATTTATTCCCCCACCCTTTCTCCCCCTCCCTTCCCTTTTCTTTAAAATTTACCCGTTTAAAACTTTATTTATCTAATAAAATCTTTAATTATTTACAAATCTTTAGTAATGATAGATTTCTTCTAAAGGAGACTTTACTCTATACAGATAACACCTAATTAAAAGTTCCTCAACACATCAATCCCCAAAATGGAGTTTTCTTATCCACAATGTTATTTAGAAAAGATAATGTCTTAAATCTATAATAGTTAATTAGGAAAATTCAGATTTTAATTAACAGTAATAAGTATTCTATTTTTGTAGTTATTAGGGGATTTTTTTTTTTCTCAAAAACCCTTTCTTTTTATTTTTTTATTCTTTTCTTTTTCTTCTCATCCTCCGCTCTAAATTTCTACTCAACGATTGAAGCTTCATAAAATACATATTTCAATGATCCGGCATTAAATCTCTGAGCCTCGGCAGCAGAGACACAGCAATCCGGCCAGACTCTATAATTTACGATACCCAGATCACTCAGACGTTTCCTGGGCTAACTTACAACTCTTTCGTACAGTCATTTCGTTCTCAATGATGGAACGGCTTCTGCTTATTATCCTCTTAAACACATACATAATATCCAAAAACACCCAGGTTCTATTTCTTGAGTCCAGAACTTCAACACATGCTTACGATGGAATCAAGCATATATCTTTCACGTACACTGCGAAACACCTGAAAGTGAATACCAAGTAAGTTTCGTCTAAACAACTCGAACCTATCATCCATCGCTATACTGCTCGATGGAATAGCACTGTCTAACTCAGATTAATGTCATAAGATTATACAGTGACCAAATTAGTTAATAAGGCCACTATGACGTTCTGTTATATAAGAGTAAATTGTGATTTAAAAGAACTTCTTAACATTAAATTATAATTGCGACTTGACACAATTAGGAAAAAAAAGGATAAAAAACATTTTTTCTTTTTTTAAGACTCAACCTTTTTAATCTTCTCATATCATTTATTGTTCGTTTACCGTAACACTACTACTGCTAACACTTCCCCATATCCCGTTCAGCCGACTTACTCATAACGGAATCTGGTGAGTTTCCATAATCGCAACTTAATCCTTTCATGAGCTGATTCCCGACTCACGTCAAGACAATCTGTAGACTTGATTGGCAGATTGTAGAAGAGTAGCTAGCGAAGTGAGAGATATAGAGACTCATATTCACCGAGTCTATATCAACCTCGCGCTACGACATAAGCGTAGATGCCCTATGGCAGATCAATCGTTCAAGCACTTTTCTGGAGCTACACGCACTCTCGAACCGAAATCTGTCGTAAGGGATTTTCAATAAACTTTCTTATATTCTTAAACAAATAATAACTAAAAACACAGTTTATTTTCTTGAAAACTTTCAAAGAGGATCAGATAATATTTCACTTCACGAAACATAAAAGTATAATTGATCAAAAATGCTCTACTCTTCTGTAGATGACGAGTAATAAAAATGATAATTAGGAAATAAGACCACTTGTACGGTCTGTTA
>JABUQX010071936.1:0-2500 GCA_015478945.1 Trachelipus rathkii | reverse complement strand
CTCTATCGACTTCGACTCCGGCTTTGACTTCGGATCCGGATCCGGATCCGACCGGCTAAGGATTCTGTACTATTCGAAAATTGTTCAGCACATCTTCTGCCAATAAATTTTTCATCTAAAAAAAATATACCCAGACTCCGGCTCCGGCTCCGGCTCCGGCTCCGGCTCCGGCTCCGGCTCCGGATCCGGCTCCATTTATTTGACTGAATAAAATCCGAGAATGAGCTAGAGGTTGGAATATGAAAAACAAAAATTAGATTTTCTATAATTATGAATAAAACAACTTTAAGGTTAGAACCTGGAAATTGCAATTGTAATCTTTCATTTTTTTAGTTCGACACCACTCTAAATAAATTTCTGTATCAAATTTTTTTTTTAGAATTTTTTAAAAAATAATTAAGCTGATGTTCAGGAGGAATTTTTCTACTAATTTAGATAATAAAAAAAAATGTGAAAATTTTGATTTTGCTTTCAAAAAGTAGGGGGTCTAGTTATGAAGTCTCCCCTTAACAAAAAAAATTAACGGCGTTAATCATTAAAGCTTTTATCGGCAAATAATGTAACGGAAGTTAACGTTAACCGTTAACCGTTAACCATCTTCAAAATATGTTAGGAATAGTATAATAATGTTAATTTTCTTTTATTTTGGGATTGTAGATATTTAAATTATTTTAAAAAAAAAAATATATATATATATATATATATATATATATATATATATAATATATATATATATAACTATAATATATATATAATATATATATATAATTATATATATATAATATAATATTATATATATATATATTATATATATATATATACGGCCCATTAGTTCGTCACGAAACATTTTATTTTAATAAAAGTGTACGGATTCGAACAAAGTTATTTTTTAAATTTATTTAGTGGTGAAGCCAAAAAAATGAAATAACATACATAGTATATTATTTGAAATTTATTTTATTTATTGACTTACAACGAAGAAGTTTACGTGTGCTTTCATTGTGTGAATAAAAACTAAATTGTGTATTTTTCTACATTTATAAAAGAAAAATGTCTTCCTCATTCAATTTAATAACATTTCGTGAGCGTGTAAAATGTGAATGGAAGACTATAATATATAATATATATATATATATATATATATATATATATATATATATATATAATATTTATATATATATATATATATATATTATATAATATATTATAGTATATATACTATATATAATATATATATATATATATAATATATATATCTATAATTTTTAAAAGGTAATTACACAAGCAATTAGGGGGCTCGAGCCGACGGGGAACAGAAGGGGGGGACGTTTTCCATACCCCGTAGGGGAGGGGCGGAGGAACCCCCGCGACACCAAATACCAAAGAGCGGGGGTTCCGGAGACCCTCCCAGGGGGGGAAATAGACCTACCCTGTCGTTCCCCGGAAGGGCGAGAACCCCGACTTTCGCCATCTCTGCGGTTTTACCCTTGGGGTATTCTTTAGTTAAAAAAAAAATTAAAAAAATTACTTTACTATCATGTCACATATGATATATCGTATAGAATATTTCTCATAGTCGATATTTAAAAATTGATAATCTCAACAAATGGTCGATCTTTTTTTTCAAAATGTCCATATTGTCGACAGCATTTTGGTCGACAACTTTTTGTCGACTATTTGAACCTGTCGACCATTTCCTGTCGACAATTTGGGTTAGTAGCTTCATTAAAATGTATCTCTGATTTAAACAATTCAATTTTAACTAACTTTCATTTGTAACTATAAATGTATCCTTTTTTCTCTCAATAATGCTTCAAAAAGAATTGTTTTTTCTTTTCGTTTGTAACATTATTGCACATATACAATAAAGTAAACGATAATTTAGTTTCTAAGATTAGTTTCTTATTTTTTAATTTAAAGTTAAAGCTAAATTTTTTTTTCGAAAAAAATTCATTTGACAGAAAATAATAAATGTCTTGATGAAACGGCAAAGGTCCCTCTATATATATATATATATATATATATTCTATTATACTATATATATATATATAATATATTCATATATATATATAATTACAATCTATATATATATATACTATCACCTATATATATTTTAATATATATGATATTTATATATAGATATAATTTTCTATATATATGTATATATATATACAGTAGTAAGAACCACTTCAAAGGCCACATTTGGAATACGAGTTCTGAGTGTCCTTATCAGCGTAGCTGATAAGGACATGTGTTTTTTCGATAAGTAATTGATTTTCATGTTATTTATTTATTATTATTATTATTATTCATTATATTTGTATTATTAAGTCGAAGAAATTATGATCACGTAGTGATCATAATTTCCGAGTTGTGTTGTGCTTTGATCCTAACTCCGACTCGACTCCGACTCCCGACTCCGACTTCGACTTCCGACTCCGACTCCGACATTACCGACTCCGACTCCGGCTCCACTCCGAACTCCGAATTCCGACTCCGA
>JABUQX010071935.1:0-21865 GCA_015478945.1 Trachelipus rathkii | reverse complement strand
TAAGGAATAAGGAAAAATGGGCTCGCGCGGGCCAGAAATCAACCCTTTTTAATGATTAAGGAAAACTGGGGCTCAGGCCGGAGCAAAAAATCAAACCCTTTTTAAGATTAAGGAAAACTGGGGCTCAAGCCCGGAGCTAGAAATCAAAACCCTGTTAAGATTAACAGGAAAAAATGGGGCTCAGCCCGGAGCAAAAATCAAACCTTTTTTAAGATTAAGGAAAAATGGGGCTCAGCCCTGAGCAAAAATAAAACCCTTTTAAGATTAAGGAAAAATGGGGCTCAAGCCTGGAGCAAAAATCAAAACCCTTTTTAAGATTAAGGAAAAATGGGGCTAGCCCAGAGAAAATCAAAACCCTTTTTAAAGATAAGGAAAAATGGGGGCTTCCGCTCGGTGGAAAAATCAAACCGCTTTTTAAGATTAAGGAAAAGATGGGGCCAGCCCGGAGGCAAAAATCAACCATTTTTAAGATTAAGGAAAAATTAGCGCTCAGCCCGGAACAAAAATTCAAACCCTTTTAAGGATTTAAAGGAAAGAATCGGGCTTCAGCCCGAGAGCCCAAAAATCAAACCCTTTTTTAAGATTAAGGTAGGAAAAATTGGGGCTCAGCCCGGAGCAAAAGTCAAACCCTTTATAAAGATTAAGGAAAAATGGGGCTTAGCCCGGAGCAAAAATCAAACCCTTTTTATGATTTAGAAAAAAATGGGGCTCAGCCCTGGGGCAGAAAAAATCAAACCCTTTTAAGATTAAGGAAAACTGTGGCTCAGGCCGGAGCAAAAATCAAACCTTTTTTAAGATTAAGTAAAAATGGGGCTCAGCCCGGAGCAAAAATCAAACCCTTTTTAAGATTAATGGAAAAATGGGGCTCAACCCGGACAAAAATCAAACCATTTTAAGATAAGGAAAAATGGGGCTTACCCAAGGCGCAAAATCAAACCTTTTTTTAAGATTAAGGAAAAATTGGGCTCAGCCCGAAGCAAAAATCAAACCCTTTTTAAGATTTGGGAAAAATGGGGCTCAGCGCGGAACAAAAATCAAACCCTTTTTAAGATTAAGGAAAAAGGGGGCTCAGCCCGAAGGAAAAATAAAACCCTTTTTATAAGATTTAGGAAAGAAAAACTCCTCGGCCCGGAGCAAAAATCAAACCCTTTTTAAGATTAAGGAAAAAAAGGAGCTCAGCCCAGAAGAAAGATTCAAACCCTTTTTAAGCATAAAGGAAAAATGGGGCTCAACCCCGGGGCAAAAATCAAACCCTTTTTTAAGATTAGGAAAAGTGGGCTCAGCCCGGAGGAAAAATCAAAACCTTTTTTTAAGATTAGGAAAAATGGGGCTCAGCCCCGGAGCAAAAAATCAAACCCTTTTTAAGAATAAGGAAAACTGTGGCTCAGGTGCCGGGAGCAAATATTCATGAAACCTTTTTAAGATTAAGTAAAAATGGGGCTCAGCCCCCGGAGCAAAAAATCAAACCCTTTTTCAAGATTAAAGGAAAAAACTGGGGACTCAACCGGAGCACAAAATCAAACCATTTAAGATATAAGGAAGAAACCATTGGGGCTTACCCAGGCGCAAAAATCAAACCCTTTATAAGATTAAGGAAAAATTGGGCTCAGCCCGGAGCAAAAATCAAACCCTTTTTAAGATTTGGGAAAAATGGGGCTCAGCGCGGAACAAAAATCAAACCCTTTTTAAGATTAAGGAAAAAGGGGGCTCAGCCCGGAAGGAAAAATAAAACCCTTTTTAAGATTTAGGAAAAATGGGGCTCAGCCCGGAGCAAAAATCAAACCCTTTTTAAGATTAAGGAAAAAAAGGGCTCAGCCCAGAAGAAAGATCAAACCCTTTTTAAGCATAAGGAAAATGGGGCTCAGCCCGGAGCAAAAATCAAACCCTTTTTAAGATTAAGGAAAAATGGGGCTCAGCCCGGAGCAAAAATCAAACCCTTTTTAAGATTTGGGAAAAATGGGGCTCAGCGCGGAACAAAAATCAAACCCTTTTTAAGATTAAGGAAAAAGGGGGCTCAGCCCGAAGGAAAAATAAAACCCTTTTTAAGATTTAGGAAAAATGGGGCTCAGCCCGGAGCAAAAATCAAACCCTTTTTAAGGATTAAGGAAAAAAAAGGGCTCAGCCCAGAAAGGAAAAGATCAAACCCTTTTAAGCATAAGTAAAAAATGGGGCTCAGCCCCGGAGCAAAAATCAAACCCTTTTAAGATAAGGAAAAGTGGCTCAAGCCCGGAGGAAAAATTCAAACCCTTTTTTAAGATAAGGAAAAATGGGGCTCAGTTCGGAACAAAAATCAAACCCTTTTTAAGATTAAGGAAAAATGGGGCTCAGCCCGGAACAAAAATCAAACCTTTTTAAGATTAAGGAAAAAATGGGGCTCAGCCCGGAGGCAAAAATCAATTTTAAGACTAAGGAAAAATTAGGCTCAGTCCGAAGCAAAAATCAAACCCTTTTTAAGATTAAGGAAAAATGAGGCTCAGCCCGGAGCAAAAATCAAACCCTTTTTAAGTTTAAGGAAAAATATGGCTCAGCCCGGAGCAAAAATCGAACCCTTTTTAAGATTGAGGAAAAATGGGGCTCCGCCAGGAAGAAAAATCAAACCCTTTTTAAGATTAAGGAAAAATGGGGCTCAGCCGGAGCAAAAATCAACCCTTTTTAAGATTAAGGAAAAATGGGGCTTAGCCCGGAGCAAAAATCAAACCCTTTTTAAGATTAGGGAAAAATGGGGCTCAGCCTGGATCAAAAATCAAACCCTTTATTAAGATTAAGGAAAAATGGGGCTCAGCCCGGAGCAAAAATCAAATCCTTTTTAAGATTAGGGAAAAATGGGGCTCAGCCCGGAGGAAAATTAAAACCCTTTTTAAGATTAAGGAAAAATGGGGCTCAGCCCGGAGCAAATATCAAAACCCTTTTTAAGCTTTAACAAAAATGGGCTCAGCCCGGAGCAAAAATCAAACCCTTTTTAAGATTAAGGAAAAATGGGGCTCAGCCCGGAGCAAAAATCAAACCCTTTTTAAGATTAAGGAAAAATGGGGCTCAGCCCGGAGCAAAAATCAAACCCTTTTTAAGATTTAGGAAAAATGGGGCTCAGCCCGACAAAAATACAAAACCTTTTTAAAAAAAAAAGGAAAAAGGGTGGCTTCACCCTGAGAAAAAAATACAAACCCTTTTAAGATAAGGAAAAAAATGGGGCTCAGCCCGGAGCAAAAATCAAACCCGTTTTAAGATTGGGGCAAAATGGGGCTCAGCCCGGAGATAAAATCAATCATAACCTTTATTAAAATTAAGGAAAAAATGGGGCTCATGCCCGGCAACAGAAAAACTCAAAGCCTTTTTTAACCGATTAAGGAAAATGAGGGCGTCAGATCAGAGGAAAAATCAAACCCTTATTAAGATTAAGGAAAAATGGGGCTCCGCCCGGAGGAAAAAATCAAACCCTTTTTAAGATTAAGGAAAAATGGGGCTCAGCCCGGAGCAAAAATCAAACCATTTTTAAGATTAAGGAAAAATAGCGCTCAGCCCGGAACAAAAATCAAACCCTTTTTAAGATTAAGGAAAAATGGGGCTCAGCCCGGAGCAAAAAATCAAACTTTTTAAGATTAAGGAAAAATGGGGCTCAGCCCGGAGGAAAAATCAAACCTTTTTTTAAGATTAAGGAAAATGGGGCTCAGCCCGGAGAGGCAAAAATCAAACCGTTTTTTAGATTAAAGAAAAATGGGCCAGTTCGGAGCAAAAAATCAAACCTTTTTTAAGATTATGGAAAAATGGGGCTCAGCCCGGAGGAAAAATAAAATCGTTTTAAAGATTGAGGAAAATGCGGCTCAGCCCGGAGCAAAAATCAAATCCATTTTAAGATTAAGGAAAAATGGGGCTCAGCCCGGAGCAAAAATCAAACACTTTTTAAGATTAAGGAAAAATGGGGCTCAGTCCTGAGCAAAAAAAATCAAACCCTTTTTAAGGATTAAGGAAAATGGGGCTGGCAAGCATGAGCAAAAATTCAAAAAACCCTTTTTAAGGATTAAGGAAAATGGGGCTCAGCCCGGAGCAAAAATCAAACCCTTTTTAAGATTAAGGAAAAATGGGGCTCAGCCCGGAGCAAATATCAAACCCTTTTTAAGAATAAGGAAAAATGGGGGGGGCTCAGCCCGGAGCAAAAATCAAACCCTTTTTAAGATTAAGGAAAAATGGGGCTCAGCCCGGAGCAAAAAATCAATAACCCTTTTTAGATTTAAGGAAAATGGGGGCTCATGCCCAGAGCAAAAAATCAAACCTTTTTAGATAAGGGAAAAATGGGGGCTCAGCCGGAGCAAAAACAAAACCCTTTTCAACGATAAGGAAAAATGCGGGCTCAGCCACGGAGCAAAAATTATTGCCCTTTTAAGGTTAAGAAAAAAAAATGGGGGCTCAGCCCCGGAGCAAAAATTCAAACCCTTTTTAAGATTAAGGAAAATGGGGCTTCAGCCCGGAAGAAAAATCAAACTCTTTTTAAGATTATAGGAAAAATTGGGGCTCAGCCCGGAGGAAAAATCAAACCGTTTTTAAGATTAAGGAAAAATGAGGCTCATCCCGGGCAAAAATCAAAACCTTTTAAAGATTAAGGAAAAAAATGGGGGCTCAGCCCGGAGGCAAAAACCTAAAACCCTTTTAAGATTAAGGAAAAATGGGGCTTTGCCGGAGCCAAAAATCAAACCCTTTTAAGATTTAAGATAAAATGGGGCTCAGCCCGAATAAAAATCAAACCCTTTTAAGATTAAGGCAAAAAATGGGGCTCAGGCCGGAGGAAAAATCAAGCTCTCCTTAAGGAAAACGTAAAAATTAATATCATTCGCTGCAAAAAAATACAACCCTTTTTAAGATTAAGGAAAAATTGAGCTCAGCCCTGGAGAAAAAATAAAACCCTTTTAAAGATTAAGGACAAATGGGGCTCAGCCCGGAGCAAAAATCCAACCCTTTTTAAAGATTAAGGAAAATGGGGGCTCAGCCCGGAGCAAACATCAAAACCCTTCCAGATTAAGGAAAAAAATGCGGGCTCAAAGCGCGACATCGGCAACGAAATCAAACCTTTACTTAAGATTTCAAGCGAAAAATGGTACTAAAGTCGCTGTAAGGATAAGGTACCTACACGTTGAAAGGCACAAATTTTGCTAAGCCCGGAGGAAATTATCAATACCCTTAAGATTAAGGAAAAGGGGCTCAGCCTCCTTGTGCAAAAAAATTCACAAAGTCTTTGTAAAATTAAGGAAAATGGTACTCATCCCGGAGCAAAAATAACCCTTTTCAAGATTAAGGAAAAATGGGGCTCAGCCCGGAGCAAAAAATCAAACCCTTTTTAAGATAAGGAAAAAATGGGGCTCCCCGGAGCAAAAATCAACCCTTTTTAAGGATGTAAGGAAAAATGGGGCTCAGCCCGGAGCAAAAATCAAACCCTTTTTAAGATTAGGGAAAAATGGGGGTCAGCCCGGAGCAAAAGTCAAACCCTTTTTAAGATTAAGGAAAAATGGGGCTTAGCCCGGAGCAAAAATCAAACCCTTTTTAAAATTAAGGAAAAATGGGGCTTAGCCGGAGGGGAAAACCAACCATTTTAAGATTAATGCGAAAATTGGGGCTCAGCCCGGAGCAAAAATCAAACCCTTTTTAAGATTAAGGAAAAATGGCGCTCAGCCCGGAGCAAAAATCAAACCCTTTTTTAAGATTAAGGAAAAAAAGTAGGGCTCAGCCTGGAGCAAAAAAAAAATCAAACCCTTTTTACGATTAAGGATAAACATCAGGAGGCTCAGCCCGGAGCAAAAATCAAACCCTTTTTAAGATTAAGGAAAATGGGGCTCAAAACCTTTTTTTTGTTAAAAAAATAATAATTAGTTCCAAAAAAAAAGGGGTCACGGGTGACCCATCCGGACTTAACCGTACATTTTTAATATTTGGCTCTGTAGTAATTATTTGCATATAAATAATATAAATTACTTAAAATATAACATTGCAAATAGGTATAAATAAAGATAAGGTTATTTGCATATTCTCTAGATTTTATAAAGGAAAAAAATATATACGTATTAGCTTCATAAAGTTATTCCAGCATAAAAATAAAAGTTAAAAACGGTAATAGAAAAGTAAAAAAACAAAAAATTTATTAACTTTTTAAATATAAATATATGATATATTATATATCTCATATATACTACTATATATAGTATATATATATAATATAATACTAAAGTTTACTAATATACATTATATATAAATAATATATATATCACTAATATATAGATATATATATCATATATATATTATAACTATATATATATATTATAGCTATATATATATAATATAGTATATATATATATATATATGTCAGCCCGGAGCAAAATCAAACCCTTTTTAAGCATAAGGAAAATGGGGCTCAGCCCAGAGGAAAATTCAACCACATTTTAAGATTAAGGAAAAATGGGGCTCAGCCCAGAGCAAAAATCAAACCCTTTTTAGATTAAGGAAAAATGGGGGAGCTCAGCCCGGAGCAAAAATCAAACCCTTTTTTACAGATTAGGGAAACATCGGGGCTCAGTCCGGGCGAGCAAAAATCAAAACCCTTTTTAAGATTAAGGGAAAATGTTGCTCAGCCCCTAAGACAAAAAAACAAACACTTTTAAATTAAGGATAAAATTGGGCTCAGCACGGTAGCAAAAATCAAAACTTCTTTAAGGATTTAAGAAAAATATGGGGTGCTTCAGCCCAGAGGAAAATAAATTTATAAACCCTTTTTTAAGATTTAGGAAAATGGGGCTACCCCGGAGCAAAAATCAAACCCAATATCATATATAAATTAAGGGGAAAATGGGCTCGCCCGAAGGAAAAAAATCCAAACTCTTTTAAAGATTAAGGAAAATGGTGGCTAAGCCCGGAAGCCAAAATCCAAAACTTTTCAAGATTAAGGGAAAAAATTTGGCTCAGGCCCGTAGCAAAAATCATAAACCCTTTTAAGTTAAGAAAAAAATGTGGCTCAGCCCGCAGCAAAAATCGAAACCTTTTTAAGATCTAAGGCTTAAAATAGAGCTCAGCACGTGAGGAAAAATTCAAACCCTTTTTTAATGTTAAAGGAAAATCATGGGGATCAGCCGGGCACAGGAAAAAATCAAACCCTTTTTAAGATTAAGGAAATATAGAGCGGGGCTCAGCTCGGAGGAAAAATCAACCCCGCGATTTTTAGGATAAGGAAAATAAATGGTGCTCACGCCCGGATAGCTAAAAAACCTTCAACCATTTTAAGATTAAGGACAAAGATGGTGCTCAGCCCTTGAAGAAAGATTCAAACACTTTAAGAGTAAGGAAAAATGGGGGCTAGCCCGATAGCAAAAAGTGTCAAAACCCTTTTTTTAGGATTAAGAAAACAAATGCGTGCTCAGCCCAAGAGGAAAATTCATACCCATTTTAAGATTAATTGGAATGAAAATTGTGGCTCAGCCCGGGTCAAGCAAAAATTATCAAAACCCTTTTTAAGATTAAGGATAAATGGGGCTCGGCCCGGAGCAAAAATCAAACCCTTTTTAAGATTAAGGAAAAATGGGGCTCAGCCCGGAGCAAAAATCAAACCCTTTTTAAGATTAAGGAAAAATGGGGCTCAGCCCGGAGCAAAAATCAAACCCTTTTTAAGATTAAGGAAAATTGGGGCTCAGCCTGGATCAAAAATCAAACCTTTCTTTATGATTATTATTATGAAAGGGGCCTCCAGCCCGGAAAAAAAACAACACCTTTTTAAATAATAAAGAAAAAAGGGGCCCAGCCCGGAGAAAAAAAAAAAACCGCTTTTTTAATATTAATAAAAATGGGGCTCAGGCCCGTAGGAAAATCAAACCCTGTTTATAGATAGGGAAAATGTTGCTCAGCCTAAAGGCCAAAAGAATTTCCAAACCCCCTTTTAAGATTAAGGAAAAATGGGGCTCAGCCCGGAGCAAAAATCAAACCCTTTTTAAGATTAAGGAAAAATGGAGCTCAGCCCGGAGGAAAAATTAAACCGTTTTTAGGATCAAGGAAAAATGGAGCTCATCCCGGAGCAAAAATCAAACCGTTTTTATGATTAAAGAAAAATGGGGCTCAGCCCGGAGGAAAAATCAAACCCTTTTTAAGATTAAGGAAAAAAATTTGCTCAGCCGGGAGGAAAAATCAAACCCTTTTTAAGATTAAGGAAAAATGGGGCTCAGCCCACGTCGAGAAAAAATCAAACCCTTCTTTTAAGATTAAGGAAAACAATGGTTGCTCAGCCCTGGAGTAAAAATTCAAACCCTTTTTAAGATTAAGAAAAATGGGGCTCAGCCCGGAGCAAAAATCAAACCCTTTTTAAGATTAAGGAAAAATGGGGCTAAGCCCGGAGCAAAAATCAAACCCTTTTTAAGATTAAGGAAAAATGGGGCTCAGCCCGGAGTAAAAATCAAACCCTTTTTAAGATTAAGGAAAATGGGGCTCAGCCCGAAGGAAAAATCAAACTCTTTTAAAGATTAAGGAAAAATGGGGCTAAGCCCGGAGCAAAAATCAAACACTTTTTAAGATTAAGGAAAAATTGGGCTCAGCCCGTAGCAAAAATCAAACCCTTTTTAAGATTAAGAAAAAATGGGGCTCAGCCCGCAGCAAAAATCAAACCTTTTTTAAGATTAAGGAAAAATAGAGCTCAGCACGGAGGAAAAATCAAACCCTTTTTAAGATTAAGGAAAAATGGGGATCAGCCCGGAGGAAAAATCAAACCCTTTTTAAGATTAAGGAAAAATGGGGCTCAGCTCGGAGGAAAAATCAAACCGTTTTTAGGATTAAGGAAAAATGGAGCTCATCCCGCGAGCAAAAATCAAACCATTTTATAAGTATTTAAGGAAAATTGTGCTCAGCCCTGAAGAAAATTCAAACCCTTTTTTAATGATGTAAGGGATACAAAATGATGGGCTCAGCCTGGAGCAAAAAAATCTAACCCTTTTTAAGATTAAAGGAGAAAATGGGGCTCAGCCGGATCAAAAAATCAAACCTTATTAAGATTTAGGAAAGATTATGGGGCTCAGGCCAGAGCAAAAATGCAAATCGCTTTTTAAGATGTAGGGAAAAATGGGGCTCGCCCGGGTGAAAGCCAAAATCAAACCCCTTTAACATTAAAGGAAAATATCGGGGCTCCAGCCCGGAGGGGAACAATCAATCTTTTTTAAGATAGTTAAAATGGGGGCCTCCAGCTCCGGAGGAAAAATCAAATCCTTTTAAGATTAAGGAAAAATGGGGGCTCAGCCCGGAGCAAAAATCAAAAACCCTTTTTATAAGAATTAGAGGAAATAATGAGGCTCCCGCCCGGGAGCACCAAAAAATTGTAAGAGTTTTAAAATTTTTGAAAATTGGGACTCTTCTCAGAGAAAAAAACTCAAAATCTTTTTAAGATTAAGGAAAAAATGGGGCTCTCAGCCCAGAGCAAAAATCAAACCATTTTTATGATTAAGGAAGGAAAATAGGGGCTCAGCCCGGAGCAACAATCAATGAAACAAGTTTCATGCTCTCAGGAAAAAATGGGGCCTTCATGCCCGGAGCTCAAAAACTCAAACCCTTTTTAAGATTTGGGAAAAATGGGGCCTCCGCCGCGGCACAAAAAATCAGAACCCTTTTAGACTCTAAGGAAAAATTAGGGCTCGAGCCCGGAGGACATAAGTAAAACCCTCTCTCTCGATGTAAGGACAAAAAGGGGGCTTCAGCCCGAAGGAAAAAATGAGTTTTAAGATTTTCGTTAAAAATGGTTCAGCCCGGAGGAGAGAGATCAGACCTTTTTAAGATTAAACCCTTTCAGGTCCCTGAATTCATGAAAAAATATATTTCAAAAATTTTTTTTTTTGTGTTTAAATAAGGTAAATAGATTGTTTTTGGCATTTTTTGACCTTTTTTTTTTTTTAAAAAAATAATAATAGATTTCCAAAAAAAGTGCTTCGGTCACGGGGGACACCACGTCCGGATCTTAACAGTACATTTAATTATTTGGCACCCTGTAGTAATATGATATAAATAATATAAATTACTAAATAAAACATGCAAATAGGTATTAAATAAATAAGGTTCATGCATAATTCTAGATTTTTTATAAAGGGAAAAAATATACGTTATTAGCTCTAAAGTTATTCCAGCTTTAATAAATAAAAGTTTCAAACAAGAGAGGTAGATAGAACTAAGGTCAAAAACAAAAAAATTTTATTAACTTCTTCCACTATTTTATATATATATATATATATACGTTACATATATATATATAGTTTATTATATATAATAAATATATATATATTATATATTATATATATACCTATATATTCTTTACTTATATATATACATATAATAAATATAT
Source organism: Trachelipus rathkii (assembly GCA_015478945.1). Classification (NCBI taxonomy): domain Eukaryota; kingdom Metazoa; phylum Arthropoda; class Malacostraca; order Isopoda; family Trachelipodidae; genus Trachelipus; species Trachelipus rathkii. The sequence goes on along the minus strand of JABUQX010071935.1, from coordinate 11,523 downwards.
ATATAATATATATATGCTATACATATATATATATAATATAAATATATAATATATATATATATATACTCTCATATATATATATTATATATATATATATATATAAAAATAATATATATATTATATACACTATATATAAATATATATATATATATATTCTCTCTCATATATATATATATTATAAATATATATATATACTATATATAATATAGTATAATATATTTTTATACCTCATATACCGTTATTAATATAATGCTAACAGCCCCGGAGCAAAAACTCAAAACCCATATATATAAGATTGATGGAAAATGCAGATATGCTCAGCCCTGAAGAAAATTCAAACCCTTTTTAAGATTAAGGAAAAATGGGGCTCAGCCCGTAGCAAAAATCAAACCCTTTTTAAGATTAAGAAAAAATTGTGCTCAGAGCCCAGTAGGAAAATCAACCCATCTTTAAGATATTAAAGGCAATGTTCAGCCCGGAGCACCAAAAATCAAAACCCTTTCTTAAGATTAAGGAAGAAATGGGGCTCAGCCGGAGCAACAAAAACACCCCTTTTTAAGATCTCAGGGCCAAAAGTGGCTCAGTCCGAGAGAGCTTAAATCAAACCCTTTTTGAAGATTACGGAAAAAATTGGGGCACAAAGCCCGGGAGCAAAAATATCAAAGTGTGTTTAAGCTAAGGGAACAAGTGGGGCTCAGCCCGGTTCATTCACAAAATCAAACTCACATATATATTCTGATTAGAGAGAGTTGCTACAGCTATAGCAAAAATCAAACCCTTTAAGATTAAGGAAAAATTGGGTTCAGCCGGAGCAAAAATCTAACCCTTTTTTAAGATTAAGGAAAAATGGGGCTCAGCCCGGAGGAAAAATCAAACCCTTTTTAAGATTAAGGGAAAATGTTGCTCAGCCCTAAGCAAAAATCAAACCCTTTTTAAGATTAAGGAAAAATGGGGCTCAGCCCGGAGCAAAAATCAAACCCTTTTTAAGATTAAGGAAAAATGGAGCTCAGCCCGGAGGAAAAATTAAACCGTTTTTAGGATCAAGGAAAAATGGAGCTCATCCCGGAGCAAAAATCAAACCGTTTTTATGATTAAAGAAAAATGGGGCTCAGCCCGGAGGAAAAATCAAACCCTTTTTAAGATTAAGGAAAAATGGGGCTGAGCCTGGATCAAAAATCAAACCCTTTTTAAGATTAAGGAAAAATGGGGCTCAGCCCGGAGAAAAAATCAAACCCTTTTTAAGATTAAGGAAAAATGGTGCTCAGCCCTGAAGAAAATTCAAACCCTTTTTAAGATTAAGAAAAAATGGGGCTCAGCCCGGAGCAAAAATCAAACCCTTTTTAAGATTAAGGAAAAATGGGGCTAAGCCCGGAGCAAAAATCAACCCTTTTTAAGATTAAGGAAAAATTGGGCTCAGCCCGGAAAAATCAAACCCTTCTTAAGATTAAGGAAAAATGGGGCTCAGCCGAGAGCAAAAATCAACTCTTAAAGATTAAGGAAAAATGGGGCTAAGCCCGGAGCAAAAATCAAACACTTTTTAGATTTAAGGAAAAATTGGGCTCAGCCCGTAGCAAAAATCAAACCCTTTTTAAGATTAAGAAAAACTGGGGCTCAGCCCGCAGCAAAAATCAAACCTTTTTTAAGATTAAGGAAAAATAAAGCTCAGCCTAGAGGAAAATTCAAACCCTTTTTAAGATTAAGGAAAAATGGGGATCAGCCCTGAGGAAAAATCAAATCCCTTTTTAAGATTAAGGAAAATTGGGGCTCAGCTCGAGGAAAAATCAAACCGTTTTTAGGATTAAGGAAAAATGGAGCTCATCCCGGAGCAAAAATCAAACCATTTTTAAGATTAAGGAAAAATGGTGCTCAGCCCTGAAGAAAATTCAAACCCTTTTTAAGATTAAGGAAAAATGGGGCTCAGCCTGGAGCAAAAATCAAACCCTTTTAAGATTAAGGAAAAATGGGGCTCAGCCCGGATCAAAAATCAAACCCTTTATTAAGATTAAGGAAAAATGGGGCTCAGCCCAGAGCAAAAATCAAATCCTTTTTAAGATTAGGGAAAAATGGGGCTCAGCCCGGAGCAAAAATCAAACCCTTTTTAAGATTAAGGAAAAATGGGGCTCAGCCCGGAGGGAAAATCAAATCCTTTTTAAGATTAAGTTAAAATGGGGCTCAGCCCGTAGGAAAAATCAAACCCTTTTTAAGATTAAGGAAAAATGGGGCTCAGCCCGGAGCAAAAATCAAACCCTTTTTAAGATTAAGGAAAAATGGGGCTCAGCCCAGAGCAAAAATCAAATCCTTTTTTAAGATTAGGGAAAAATGGGGCTCAGCCCGGAGCAAAAATCAAACCCTTTTTAAGATTAAGGAAAAATGGGGCTCAGCCCGGAGGGAAAATCAAATCCTTTTTAAGATTAAGTTAAAATGGGGCTCAGCCCGTAGGAAAAATCAAATCCTTTTTAAGATTAAGGAAAAATGGGGCTCAGCCCAGAGCAAAATCAAACCCTTTTTAAAATTAAGGAAAAATGGGGCTCAGGCCGGAAGCAAAAATTAAACCCTTTTTAAGATTAAGGAAAAATGGGGCTTAGCCCGGTGGAAAAATCAAAATCTTTTTAAGATTAAGGAAAAATGGGGCTCAGCCCGGAGCAAAAATCAAACCATTTTTAAAATTAAGGAAAAATGGGGCTCAGCCCGGAGCAAAAATCAAACCCTTTTTAAGATTAAGAAAAATGGGGCTCAGCCCGGAGCAAAAATCAAACCCTTTTTAAGATTAAGGAAAAATGGGGGTCAGCACGGAGGAAAAATCAAACCGTTTTTAAGATTAAGGAAAAAAAGGGCTAAGCCCGGAGCAAAAATCAAACCGTTTTAAATATTAAGGAAAAATGGGACTCAGCCATGAGGAAAAATCAAACCCTTTTAAAGATTAAGGAAAAATGGGGCTCAGCCCGGAGCAAAATTCAAACCCTTTTTAAGATTTGGGAAAAATGGGGCTCCGCCCGGAACAAAAATCAAACCCTTTTTAAGATTAAGGAAAAATAGGGCTCAGCCCGGAGGAAAAGTAAAACCCTTTTTAAGATTAAGGAAAAAGGGGGCTCAGCCCGAAGGAAAAATAAAACCCTTTTTAAGATTTAGGAAAAATGGGGCTCAGCCCGGAGCAAAAATCAAACCCTTTTTAAGATTAACCCTTTCAGTCCTGAATTATGAAAAAATTATTTAAAATTTTTTTTTTTTTTTAAATAAGGTAAATAGGACCCTAATAACACATTTTGACCTTTTTTTTTTTAAAAAAATAATAATTAGTGCCAAAAAAAAATGGGTCACGGGTGACCCATCCGGACTTAACAGTACATTTTTAATATTTGGCACTGTAGTAATTATTTGCATATAAATAATATAAATTACTAAATAAAACATGCAAATAAGGTATAAATAAATAAGGTTATGCATATTTCTAGATTTTTTATAAAGGAAAAAAATATATACGTATAGCTCTAAAGTTATTCCAGCTAAAATAAAAGTAAAAAGGTAATAGAAAAGTAAAAACAAAAAAATTTATTAACTTCTTAAATATATATATATATATATATATATATATATATATATATATATATATATATATATATATATATATATATATATATATATATATATATATATATATATATATATATTATATATATATATATATATGCTCAGCCCGGAGCAAAAATCAAACCCTTTTTAAGATTAAGGAAAAATAGGGCTCAGCCTGGAGCAAAAATCAAACCCTTTTTAAGATTAGGGAAAAATGGGGCTCAGCCCGGAGCAAAAATCAAACCCTTTTTAAGATTAAGAAAAAATGGGGCTCAGCCCAGAGGAAAATTCAAACCCATTTTAAGATTAAGGAAAAATGGGGCTCAGCCCAGAGCAAAAATCAAACCCTTTTTAAGACTAAGGAAAAATAGGGCTCAGCCCGGAGCAAAAATCAAACCCTTTTTAAGATTAGGGAAAATGGGGCTCAGTCCGGAGCAAAAATCAAACCCTTTTTAAGATTAGGGAAAAATTGGGCTCAGCCCGGAGCAAAAATCAAACCCTTTTTAAGATTAAGGAAAAATGTTGCTCAGCCCAGAGCAAAAATCAAACCCTTTTTAAGATTAAGGAAAATTTGGGCTCAGCCCGGAGGAAAAATCAAAACCTTTTTAAGATTAAGGAAAAATGGGGCTCAGCCCGGAGCAAAAATCAAACCCTTTTTAAGATTAGGGAAAATGGGGCTCAGTCCGGAGCAAAAATCAAACACTTTTGAAGATTAAGAAAAAATGGGGCTCAGCCCGGAGCAAAAATCAAACCCTTTTTAAGATTAGGGAAAAATTGGGCTCAGCCCGGAGCAAAAATCAAACCCTTTTTAAGATTAAGGAAAAATGTTGCTCAGCCCAGAGCAAAAATCAAACCAGCATAAGACTAAGGAAAAATGGGGCTCAGCCGGAGCAAAAATCAAACCCTTTTTAAGATTAAGGAAAAATGTTGCTCAGCCCGGAGCAAAAATCAAACCCTTTTTAAGATTAAAGAAAAATGGGGCTAGGCCCGGAGGAAAAATTTAACCGTTTTTAAGATAAAGGAAAAATGGAGCTCAGCCCGGAGCAAAAATCAAACCGTTTTTAAGATTAAAGAAAAATGGGGCTCAGCCCGGAGGAAAAATCAAACCCTTTTTAAGATTAAGGAAAAATGGGGCTGAGCCCAGATTAAAAATCAAACCCTTTTTAAGATTAAGGAAAAATGGGGCTCAGCCCGGAGCAAAAATCAAACCCTTTTAAGATTAAGGAAAAATGGGGCTCAGCCCGGAGGCAAAAATCAAACCCTTTTTAAGATTAAGGAAAAATGGGGCTCAGCCCGGAGCAAAAATCAAACCCTTTTTAAGATTAGGGAAAATGGGGCTCAGTCCGGAGCAAAAATCAAACACTTTTGAAGATTAAGAAAAAATGGGGCTCAGCCCGGAGCAAAAATCAAACCCTTTTTAAGATTAAGGAAAAATTGGGCTCAGCTCGGAGCAAAAATCAAACCCTTTTTAAGATTAAGGAAAAATGTTGCTCAGCCCAGAGCAAAAATCAAACCCTTTTTAAGATTAAGGAAAAATGTTGCTCAGCCCTGAGCAAAAATCAAACCCTTTTTAAGATTAAGGAAAAATGTTGCTCAGCCCGGAGCAAAAATCAAACCCTTTTTAAGATTAAAGAAAAATGGGGCTAGGCCCGTAGGAAAAATTAAACCGTTTTTAAGATAAAGGAAAAATGGAGCTCAGCCCGGAGCAAAAATCAAACCGTTTTTAAAATTAAAGAAAAATGGGCTCAGCCCGTAGCAAAAATCAACCCTTTTCAAGATTAAGGAAAAATGGGGCTCAGCCCAGAGCAAAAAATCAAACCCTTTTTAAGATTAAGGAAAAATGGGGCTCAGCCCGGAGCAAAAATTAAATTTTGGAAAAATGGGGCTCAGCCCGGAGCAAAAATCAAGCCCTGGGTGGAAAAATGGGAGCAGCCTGAGCAAAAAACAAACCATAAGATAACGGAAAAATGGGGCTGGCAGCAAAGTCAAAACCTTTTTAAGATTAAGGAAAAAAGGGGCTCAGCCCGGAAAAAATCAAACCCTTTTAAGATTAAGGAAAAATGGGGCTCAGCCCGGAGCAAAAATCAAACCCTTTTAAGATTGCAAAAATCAAACCATTTTAAAGATTAAGGAAAAATGGGGCTCAGCCCGGAGCAAAAATCAAACCCTTTTTAAGATTAAGGAAAATGGGGCTCAGCCCGGAGCAAAAATCAAACCCTTTTTAAGATTAAGGAAAAATGGGGCTCAGCCCGGAGCAAAAATCAAACCCTTTTTAAGATTAAGGAAAAATGGGGCTCAGCCCGGAGCAAAAATCAAACCCTTTTTAAGATTAGGAAAAATGGGGCTCAGCCCGGAGCAAAAATCAAACCCTTTTTAAGATTAAGGAAAAATGGAGCTCAGCCCGGAGCAAAAATCAAACCCTTTTTAAGATTAAGGAAAAAAAGGGCTAAGCCAGGAGCAAAAATCAAACCCTTTTTAAAATTAAGGAAAAATGGGGCTCAGCCTGGAGCAAAAATCAAACCCTTTTTAAGATTAAGGAAAAATGGGGCTCAGCCGGAGCAAAAATCAAACCCTTTTTAAGATTAAGGAAAAATGGGGCTCAGCCCTTAGGAAAAATCAAACCCTTTTTAAGATTAAGGAAAAATGGGGCTCAGCCCGGAAAAATCAAACCATTTTTAGGATTAAAAGGACAACAGCTGAGTAGCCTGGTAAAAATCAACCGCAGATTAAGGAAAAATAGGGCTCAGCCCGGAGCAAAAATCAAACCATTTTAAAGATTAGGGAAAAATGGGGCTCAGCCCGGAGCAAAAATCAAACCCTTTTTAAGATTTAGGAAAAATGGGGCTCAGCCCGGAGCAAAAATCAAACCCTTTTTAAGATTAAGGAAAATGGGGCTCAGCCCGGAGGAAAAATAAAACCCTTTTTAAGATTAAGGAAAAATGGGGCTCAGCTCGAAGCAAAAATTAAACCTTTTTTAAGATTAAGGAAAAATAAGGCTCAGCCCGGAGCAAGAATCAAACCCTTTTTAAGATTAGGAAAAATGGGGCTCAGCCCGGAGGAAAAATAAAACCCTTTTTTAAGATTAAGGAAAAATGGGGCTCAACCCGGAGCAAAAATCAAACTCTTTTTTAGGATTAAGGAAAAATGGGGCTCAGCCCGGAGCAAAAATCAAACCCTTTTTAAGATTAAGGAAAAATTAGGCTCAGCCCGGAGCAAAAATCAAACCCTTTTTAAGATTAAGGAAAAATAGGGCTCAGCCCGGAGCAAAAATCAAACCCTTTTTAAGATTAAGAAAAAATGGGGCTCAGCCCGGAGCAAAAATCAAACCCTTTTAAGATTTAGGAAAAATGGGGCTCAGCCCGGAGCAAAAATCAAACCCTTTTTAAGATTAAGGAAAAATCAAACCCTTTTTAAGATTAAGGAAAAATGGGGCTCAGCCCGGAGCAAAAATCAAACCCTTTTAAGATTAAGGAAAAATGAGGCTCAGCCCGGAGCAAAAATCAAACCCTTTTTAAGATTAAGGAAAAATGGGGCTCAGCCCGGAGCAAAAATCAAACCCTTTTTAAGATTAAGGAAAAATAGGGCTCAGCCCAGAGCAAAAATCAAACCCTTTTTAAGATTAAGGAAAAATGGGGCTCAGCCCGGAGCAAAAATCAAACCTTTTTAAGATTAGGGAAAAATGGGGCTCAGCCTGGAGCAAAAATCAAACCCTTTTTAAGATTAAGGAAAAATGAGGCTCAGCCCGGAGAAAAACAAACCATTTTAAAATTAAGAAAAAAATGGGGCTCAGCCCGGAGCAAAAATCAAACCCTTTTTAAGGAGCTCAGTCCGGAGCAAAAATCAAACCCTTTTTAAGATAAAGGAAAAATGGGGCTCAGCCCGGAGCAAAAATCAAACATTTTTAATATTAAGAAAAATGGGGCTCAGCCCTGAGCAAAAATCAAACCCTTTTTAAAATTAATTAAAAATGGGGCTCAGCCCGGAGCAAAAATCAAACCCTTTTAAGATTAAGGAAAAATGTTGCTCAGCCGCAAAAATCAAACCCTTTTGAAGATTAAGGAAAAATGGGGCCCCGTAGCAAAAATCAAACCCTTTTTAAGATTAAGGAAAAATGGGGCTCAGCCCGGAGCAAAAATCAAACCCTTTTTAAGATTAAGGAAAAATGTTGCTCAGCCCAGAGCAAAAATCAAACCCTTTTTAAGATTAAGGAAAAATGTTGCTCAGCCCTGAGCAAAAATCAAACCCTTTTTAATATTAAGGAAAAATGGGGCTCAGCCCGGAGCAAAAATCAAACCCTTTTTAAGATTAGGGAAAAATGGGGCTCAACCCGGAGCAAAAATCAAACCGTTTTTAGGATTAAGGAAAAATGGAGCTCAGCCAGGAGCAAAAATCAAACCGTTTTTAGGATTAAAGAAAAATGGGGCTCAGCCCGGAAGAAAAATCAAACCCTTTTTAAGATTAAGGAAAAATGGGGCTAAGCCCGGATCAAAAATCAAACCCTTTTTAAGATTAAGGAAAAATGGAACTCAGCCCAGAGCAAAAATCAAACCCTTTTTAAGATTAATGAAAAATGGGGCTCAGCCCAGAGGAAAAATAAAACTCTTTTTAAGATTAAGGAAAAATGGGGCTCAGCCCGGAGCAAAAATCAAACCCTTTTTAAGATTAAGGAAAAATGGGGCTCAGCTCGGATCAAAAATCAAACCCTTTTTAAGATTAAGGAAAAATGGGGCTCAACCCGGAGCAACAATCAAACCCTTTTTAAGATTAGGGAAAATGGGATCAGTCCGGAGCAAAAATCAAACCCTTTTGAAGATTAAGAAAAAATGTTGCTCAGCCCGGAGCGAAAATCAAACCCTTTTTAAGATTAAGGAAAAATGGGGCTCAGCCCGGAGCAAAAATCAAACCCTTTTTAAGATTAAGGAAAAATGTTGCTCAGCCCAGAGCAAAAATCAAACCCTTTTTAAGATTAAGGAAAAATGTTGCTCAGCCCTGAGCAAAAATCAAACCCTTTTTAAGATTAAGGCAAAATGGGGCTCAGCCCTGAGCAAAAATCAAACCCTTTTTAAGATTAAGGAAAAATGGGGCTCAGCCCGGAAGAAAAATCAAACCGTTTTGAGGATTTAGGAAAAATGGAGCTAAGCCTGGAGCAAAAATCAAACCGTTTTTAAAATTAAAGAAAAATGGGGCTCAGCCCGGAAGAAAAATCAAACCCTTTTTAAGATTAAGGAAAAATGGGGCTGAGCCCGGATCAAAAATCAAACCCTTTTTAAGATTAAGGAAAAATGGGACTCAGCCCAGAGCAAAAATCAAACCCTTTTTAAGATTAAGGAAAAATGGGGCTCAGCCCGGAGCAAAAATAAAACCCTTTTTAAGATTTAGAAAAATGGGGCTCAGCCCGGAGCAAAAATCAAACCCTTTTTAAGATTAAGGAAAAATGGGGCTCAGCCCGGAGGAAAAAATCAAACCCTTTTAAAGTTAAGGAAAAATGGGGCTCAGACCGGAGGAAAAATAAAACCCTTTTTAAGATTTATAAAAAATGGGGCTCAGCCCGGAGCAAAAATCAAACCCTTTTAAGCTTTATTAAAAATGGGGCTCAGCCCGGAGCAAAAATCAAACCCTTTTTAAGATTAAGGAAAAATGGGGCTCAGCCAGAGCAAAAATCAAACCCTTTTTAAGATTAAGGAAAAATGGGGCTCAGCCCGGAGCAAAAATCAAACCTTTTTAAAGATTAAGGAAAAATGGGGCTCAGCCCGGAGCAAAAATCAAACCCTTTTTAAGATTAGAAAAAATGGGGCTCAGCCCGGAGCAAAAATCAAACCCTTTTTAAGATTAAGGAAAAATGGGGCTCAGCCCGGAGGAAAAATCAAACCCTTTTTAAGATTTAGGAAAAAATGGGGCTCAGCCCGGAGCAAAAATCAAACCCTTTTTAAGATTAGGAAAAATGGGGCTCAGCCCGGAGCAAAAATCAAACCCTTTTTTAAGATTAAGAAAAATGGGGCTCAGCCCGGAGAAGGAAAAAATCAAACCCTTACACAAGTAAGGAAAAATGGGGAGGCTCAGCTACGGAGGAAAAAATCAAACCCTTTTTAAGATTAAGGAAAAATGGGGCTCAGCCCGGAGCAAAATCAAACCCTTTTTAAGATTAAGGAAAAAATGGGGCTCAGCCCGGAGCAAAAAATCAAACCCTTTTTAAGATTAAGGAAAAATGGGGCTCAGCTCGGACCAAAAATCAAACCCTTTTTAAGAATAAGGAAAAATAGGGCTCAGCCCGGAGCAAAAATCAAACCCTTTTTAAGATTAAGGAAAAATAGGGCTCAGCCCGGAGCAAAAAAACAAACCCTTTTTAAGATTAAGGAAAAATGGGGCTCAGCCCGGAGCAAAAATCAAACCCTTTTAAGATTAAGAAAAATGGGGCTCAGCCCGGAGCAAAAATCAAACCCTTTTAAGATTAAGGAAAAATGGGGCTCAGCCCGGAGCAAAAATCAAACCCTTTTAAGATTAAGGAAAAATGGGGCTCAGCCAGCAAAAATCAAACCCTTTTAAGATTAAGGAAAATGGGGCTCAGCCCCAAAAATTAAACCCTTTTAAGATTAAGGAAAAATGGGGTCAGCCCGGAGCAAAAATCAAACCCTTTTTAAGATTAGATATGAGGCTCAGCCCAAAAATCAAACCCTTTTTAGGATTAAGGAAAAATGGGGCTCAGCCCGGAGCAAAAATCAAACCCTTTTTAAGATTAAGGAAAAATGGGGCTCAGCCAGCAAAAATCAAACCCTTTTTAAGATTAAGGAAAAATAGGGCTCAGCCCAGAGCAAAAATCAAACCCTTTTTAAGATTAAGGAAAAATGGGGCTCAGCCGGAGCAAAAATCAAACCTTTTTAAGTAAGGAAAAATGGGACTCAGCCAGGAGCAAAAATCAAACCCTTTTTAAGATTAAGGAAAAATGGGGCTAAGCCCGGTTCAAAAATTAAACCATTTTTAAAATTAAGAAAAAATGGGGCTCAACCCGGAACAAAAATCAAACCCTTTTTAAGATTAAGGAAAAATGGGGCTCAGCCCGGAGCAAAAATCAAACCCTTTTTAAGATTAAGGAAAAATGGGGCTCAGCCCGGAGCAAAAATCAAACCCTTTTTAATATTAAGGAAAAATGTTGCTCAGCCCAGAGCAAAAATCAAACCCTTTTTAAGATTAAGGAAAAAATGGGGCTCAGCCCGGAGCAAAAATCAAACCCTTTTTAAGATTAAGGAAAAATGTTGCTCAGCCCGGAGAAAAAATCAAACCCTTTTGAAGATTAAGAAAAAATTGGGATCAGCCCGGAGCAAAAATCAAACCCTTTTTAAGATTAAGGAAAAATGGGGCTCAGCCCGGAGCAAAAATCAAACCCTTTTTAAGATTAAGGAAAAATGTTGCTCAGCCCAGAGCAAAAATCAAACCCTTTTTAAGATTAAGGAAAAATGTTGCTCAGCCCGGAGCAAAAATCAAACCCTTTTTAAGATTAAGAAAAAATGGGGCTCAGCCTGAGCAAAAATCAAACCCTTTTTAAGATTAAGGAAAAATGGGGCTCAGCCCGGAGGAAAAATCAAACCGTTTTTAGGATTAAGGAAAAATGGAGCTCATCCCGGAGCAAAAATCAAACCGTTTTTAAGATTAAAGAAAAATGGGGCTCAGCCCGGAGGAAAAATCAAACCCTTTTTAAGATTAAGGAAAAATGGGGCTCAGCCTGGAGCAAAAATCAAACCCTTTTTAAGATTAAGGAAAAATGGAAGGCTCAGCCCAGAGCAAAAATCAAACCCTTTTTAAGATTAAGGAAAAATGGGGCTCAGCCCAGAGGAAAAATCAAACTCTTTTTAAGATTAAGGAAAAATGGGGCTCAGCCCGGAGCAAAAATCAAACCCTTTTAAGATTAAGGAAAAATGGGGCTCAACCCGGATCAAAAATCAAACCCTTTTAAGATTA
>JABUQX010071934.1:0-5000 GCA_015478945.1 Trachelipus rathkii | reverse complement strand
GGCTACAGAATTACCGACTCTGGAAGTTGAACACCACCTTTCTTCAAGCAACGTTTCTCTTCAGGCAGAAGTCCTTCTCCTGCGGTGACGGAAGCAGAAGACCCTCTCCTACGGTGACGCAAGCAGAATGCCACTCGCTCCCAAAGTGACGCAGGAAGAAGACCACTCGCTCCTACGGTGACGCAGGCAGAAGACCACGAGCTCAAGATTTCAAGAAGAAGAAGAAACTCTCTGAATAAGATGTCTTTTGAAGACGAAGAAACGCGGCAGCCCTTAGCAGAAGAATACCAGTCGCCTACGAGATAACCCTCTCAAAAGATGCCTATCAACGTCGATCACCAACAACTTTCGGCAGAAGATTTGTCCAAAGAAAAGGCATCCAGAACCATGCAGACCAGTGATGGCGCGACCATTAGTCACCCAGTTAATACTCAGGTCTACCAGACTCAGTTAACAATGACGATTTCGTCATCATTGATATCAATTTCAAGATGTCACAGTAACGAAAATCCTTAAGAAACAATAGAAAGGCGAAGACGAGAACAAGTTACACCGTTAATCCCAGGCATATTACCCTCTGTTTAATGTGACTATATTTGTCGTCTCTAATACCAAATTTAAGGTAACGATTTCCTTCAAGCAATATGCAGATTGGTGGAGACATGAACATTACTCACTCAGCTAATACCCAGGTCTACCACCCTCAGTTTAACGTGCCTATTTCCGTCGACACTATGGCTACTTATTGTTTTCTCTACGGCAGGACTCACAGATTACTTCAGATGAACTTCCATTTTGTCTCTTCTGCTCTCTCGTTAAACTAGAAGATAGATTCATATGGTATTACGTCTAAATCAATTGGCACCTCATACCACTGCTACTATATACGGATGAATAACCTGAATAAGTGAGTCACTATCAGTATATATTTGGTAGTACGTACAATACAATGGCATGCCAAATACCACTGCTACGAGAAATATATTGATTATCTTGAAAGAATGGGGAAGAATCAATTTCAATATAGTGATATGTTTCATACAAATGGAGAATCTCATACCACTGTCACTATTATACTTTCATTCAAGCTATATTCTTCCCTGTGATTTATACTTCCTTCAAATTTGCACCCGAGAATTCAAGATCAAGGTTCATACATTTCTCACGGATGGTTCCTCAATCGGATGTGGATTCGCCTTCACGGATGGTTCCTCAATCGAATGTGGATTCACCTTCACGGATGGTTCCTCAATAAGCCGGTGATTCGCCTTCAATGAAGACCACTTCATCTACTAAGAAGCAGGAACAAAAGTGAATTTCAGTGTTTAAATTTCATAACAGTTTTGTTTCAAAGTGATTATGTTTAAATAATATTTAGTGATAAATTCAGTGATTTTAGTATATAAAATTTAGTATTTAAAGCTCTCAGCATTTTTGGGAGCAAAATGTATGTAGTAGTGAAAATAATTGTTTAAAATGTTATTTTTAAAAAAGTATTTTTTAAGGCGTTTAAAATTGCTCAAATATATTAGTTGAGCTTTAAAAGTAAGTATGAGAAAATGGGTTTTCAAGGGCAACTCAGAGCTCTTACATACGTTAATATATATTGCATATTTTGGTAGTTTTAAATTAAATTTGTGTTTATAACTAATGTTAAATATAACATTTATTTACAGTATATAATTGTATAATATTTGTTTCATGATATAATGTTTCTTTTTATATAAAATTATTAGTTAAATTGTATTATATTCTAAGTTTTAAAAATGCTTACAAAAATGTGAAAGTTAAGCCAAAAATATATTTTCTGTGAAACCATACGTATTTCAATTTAGTTTTTTTGCTTACCATTTTCGGAGTATATGCAGTTTTGTTTTTAAAGCTCCTTATATGCATTTTCCATTTAATTTGTACGAAATAATGTAAATTTTAGTGTAATATGATGTTTTGTAACATTTTGTATTATATTTTATTTTTTATGTAAATAACTTGTATTTTGATGCAAATTGCATTCTCCGATCTCCCCGCCTTTTTTGCTTTTAATTCCCCCTTTCTTCCTTTAACTCGAGGAAAACATAAAATGAATTTTAGAATATAGATTGCATGTGCGCAAGATCGTTACATATAACAAGATTTACAAAAATATCAGTTCAATCACCGGCAAGTTAGCGAACTTTCCAAATATAGTTAAACGTGTTTTTTAAATAAAATATTCTATTCAAACCAAAAACTGAGTTTTATTATCCTATAAGAGAGTCTTCAAGAGAATATCAACTACAACCTGAGAAGTGGATATGTGATGTGAGATGAGTTTTTCCAAAAACGTATCGTATCTATGAAAAGCAGAAGAGATAACTACAAACCCTTTACAACTACTAGACCTGCTAGTCGGGGAAGAAGAGGAAGAAATTCCAGCACTCCTGCCACTACAGAATTGGCCTCCTCCCCCGGCTACACATCTGTTAAAATGTGCGAGTCCTATAAGGCATATTTTGGCATACCTGTCGGGGACCAAGACAAACAATTGGCACCTCATTTCACCTGCTAACTTTGCAAAGAAACTCTAGAAGGCTATATATATATATATATATATATATATATATAATATTTACTATATTATTATATATATATATATATACATATATATATATATTATATAGTATATATATATATATATATATAATATATATATATATATAGTTTACTACTTGAACGTAAGAAGGATATTATAGGATTTTTGGGACCCTGGCGTATATATGTTAATTAAAAAGTTACGAAAATTATTACTCCTTAATGCATTGCAAATTAATTAATTAAAACGTCACTCAGTTCTGCAGTGCAAAGATATACATTATCAGAAGCGATCATGGCAGAGCAAAACAGCGGAATTAAAGCACAAAAATATGCGTGCGCAACACGACATAATATATATATATATATATATACTATATATATATATATTATATATAATATATATATATATATATATATTATATATATATATATATATATATATATATATATATATATATATATATATATATATATATATATATATATATATTTTATACATATGTAAAAATATATATATATTACACATAAATATATATATATATATATATATATATATATATATATATATATATATATATATATATATATATATATATATATATATATATATATATATATATATATATATATATATAATTTATATTAAAACATTTATAACATTAAAATTATGGAACTAGAACTTAAATTTATTCAATTAAAAGCCCGAGCTTTCGCCTAAGTTTATCATTAGGCCTTCTTCAAGGGAAACTGTTTCTAATGCAAAGAATCCGAAATTATGAGATTGTTAGTTGGTCGGTTCTTTTTAACTTTTTTTATATCAGTGAAGTATTTGGAGGATGTTAATATTGAATTTTGTATGTAATCAATTTTGTGTTCACCTGGGATTTTATTGAAATTGTCGGTGTTGTAAATGTATACAGATTCAACTATTTTTCTTTTTTGAGTGTGATTTATATTTTTTAAGGTAAAGGTGCCTGGAATTCGGTGTTGAGTGGGAGAGCAATGATGTGTTAGTGATGAATTGAGGTTATCATTGGTAAGATCGGTGGTATGTTGATAAATTCGTTGAGTTAGATCGTTGGTTTCTCCTATATATACAGGGGGATAGTTATGACAAGGAATTTGGTATACGCATTCTTTGGGTGGAGTTGTGCATTTGGGAGGTTTTAGAATATGTTTGAGGGAGAAAGTGTTATTTTGAGTGAAGGATATGGATTTGGAAAATGTTGTTTTATGTTTTGTTTGAGGGCAAAGGGAAGAGGAAGGAATGTATTATAAGGTTGTTTATTTTTTTGTTTGATAGTTTTTTTGTTTGGCTTTTTTATATGCAGTGTTGATTATGTATGAGGGGTATTTTAATTTGGTAAAGGTTGAAAAGAGGTATTTGGTTTCGGTAGAAAGATGATTTGGGTAACAGATACGGAGGGCTCTCAAATATAAAGCGGATAGGGTGGATATTTTGATGTTTTTGTTATGTGTCGAATACCAGTGTATGTAAGAAGCGGAGGAGGAAGGTTTTCTATAGACTGAGTATGTGATGTGAGATGAGTTTTTCCAAAAAGTATCGTATGTAGAAATGGTATGGATTGATTTTGTGAGAGTTCATATGTAAATGATATGGAAGGGTGTATATTGTTAATTAAGGTGAGGATATTATGGAAATCTACGTTTTGGGGCAAGGCTATAAAAATGTCATCCACGTAGTGAAGCCAGGTGAAATTTGTTAGTAGAGGGTTTGGTAATATGTGGGATTGTTCAATGAGTTCCATAAAGATGTTAACTAAGAAACTAAGATGGGGGAAAGGGGGGGAGCCCATTGAAAGGCCTTGGGTTTGTTTATAGAAGTTATTATTGCAAATGAAATAGTTGTGGTTGAGGATTAGGAGTATAAGTTCTTTATTGAGAGGAAGGGATGGGATAGGTTATGTGATTATTAGTTTATAAATATCTTCTAGTAGTTTCGTAAAAGAATCAAGAAATGGATAGATTAAACAGGAAAACGAGGTCAAACTGGAGAATTGGTGAGTGGTGGGATTGAGGGATTGTGTTCGTTGTATGAAATCGGAAGAATTTATAATGTGTGAAGGGGAGATTTGTCCCATGACCGGTTTGAGAGTGTTAACGAGCCAGGATGAGACCCTTGTATTGATATTACAGTTAACCTTAGAAATTATGGTCTTAGGGTGTTTTCTTTACTGTCTATCTATTAAGATAAAATTGCGAGAAATTAGTCAAAAATGCTTTTTTTTTTTATGAATATCGGGATGTGATTGGCAGATTTTTTTTAAGTTTGCTGTTAAATGCATCAAAAGTTTTTTTTTTTGTTAGTGGGGTATATTACCAAACCCCCTACTAACAAATTTCACCTAAACAAACAAACAAAAAATTAAACAACCTTGTCACACATTAGTTCCTCTTCCCTTTGC
>JABUQX010071933.1:0-16522 GCA_015478945.1 Trachelipus rathkii | reverse complement strand
ATTCTTTATAGCATTTGATTTTGTTATGTAATCTTAAGACCATTAACAATGCAAGATAATAAAAATTTATTTGTTTTTATTTTTTGACTTACTGAATATTCATCACCAATCATCTTTCTTTGACATTTGAAACATATATATGACAGGGCCCTCCCATGGTGCTGATTCAGCCCAGTGTGGCCGCTTCTTTGTGGACCGTGGTGGGTCCTGTACACTAACTCAAAGATAATATATAATATATATATATATATATATATATAATATATATATATATATATATATATATATATATAAGATATATATAAATATATATATATATATATAATATAAATATATATACATCATTTAACGGCTTATCCCCTTTTTCAGAGGTAAACACGAGGACTACAGAAAATTCTAACTTTAAGGACCGGCATCCCAAACCAGCGCCACCAACGTGTCCGCAGCGAGTTTTAATTCTTGCCCCCCAGGTAGATAAAACCAAACTGCTACGTGGAGGAGTTGAACCAAGCCCTCTCAATATAAGACGGCGGGCGAACTCAACTGCCTGCGCCACGAGGCGTTTCTCTATATAATAATAATATATATATATATATAAATAATATATTATATATATATATATTATAATATAATTATATATATAATATATATATATATATAATATATATATAATATATATTTATGTGCGGAGAGAAAGTACGCTGGCTCAACAAGTGTACCCGACTGTGAGGTACCTCTCTCCGCTCTTTCTTGAAGATAAAAAGTCGATGAATAGAAGAGTACGAAAGTCAATTTGTAAGAGATTTCACAGATGTTAGGTTTGTGATGTTCGAAGATAATGGTTGGGGTATCTAGTCAGCACAGCAACCACCTGACATCATCAGAGGTAATACGGAGCAGGTTAGGCTATCTCCGTAACGGAGGAAATTTGTCATTAAGGACTCCGTCGGCCTGCTGACTTGTATGACTATCGGAGAGGATTGTGCTCATTAATAAAGAGTTTTATATATAAATCTTGCCCTGATGTTCAGCTTGAAGATCAGTTGTAAGTATATTATTCACTATAATTAACCAAGTTGTTACTGCACAGGTTTTGACTGAATATTAAACCAAGGTGTCACTGCACAGGTTTCGACTGAATATTAAACCAAGGTGTCACTGCACAGGTTTTGACTGAATATTAAAGTTGAAGATTAAATCTAATTATAGTTTCATAGATCATAGAATAAATGATATAATTAACCAAAAGTAAACAATCAAGGATTTGACACACCAGAAAAAGTTCTATCTTTAATTAGGTTTGTAAGAATTATAAATATTATATTGGTGGAAGAAGGAAGGTTTTACCAACTCAATTAATCCACTGTATAAAGGATTTTAAGATTTTAAATAAGTATAAGTACCAATGAATAAGTATGGACTGCCAACACAAACAATCCAATAACTAATTCACAGAAACAAAGAATAAATAAGAAAGTGATATATACCACAAATATTGATTATTCATTCATAAAATCTATTTCGATATATTATTTACAATAGCTCAAGAAAGCTTCATAGAATTCTAATATCAGATTCGAGAGTGGAAACGAAAGTAGTTTCCAAATATTGTTCATGTATGAAGTTAAGGTAAGTATTAGGAAATCGGAGGCTAGATTAACAATATAATGACTTAGCTTTGAATTAATGAATGATATATCCAAGAGGGATTTCAGATATGAAAGTCCTAGATATGAAATCACAGATACGAAAATTCAGAGATGACTCCCAGGTATTAGAAGCCTGTTAAAAGTAAGTAACAGTGTGTTTTTTTAAAAAAGGCTTTTACCTACTCTTTATTATATATTATTTTAAATCAATTTTGTTACATTTTAAAATTACATATTCATTTGCTTAAAACTCACCCTATTTTCTAAAAGGGCTTGTGTTATTCCTTTACCCAAGGTTTTCTTGAGTGTTCTTTTATAATTTAGTAGACTGTAAAAGTTTAAGTTAAATTTACCATCATTATTTATTAATCCATATTAATTTATATAGATTAAATCATAAAAGTTAACATTAATTATCATCAATTGTAGAACTGACCTTAGATGAAGCTGCAATCCTCATATAAGGTCTTCCAGAAAAGCTTTTTGTATAATTACAACAGAAAGTGAGTCACAATAATATCTATTCTAATACTTTCTGTGACTTAAAATTCATCAAACATGTATTACAATATATAACAAGAACTAAAACAGAAAGAGAAAGCATTATAACATATATAAAATCTACAGAGTTTTTCTATAAATGAAGCCATAATACTTAAAACTAAACACCACATGGGGAGATTATAAACCCACTGGGATATTAATCCATATACTTGAGAATGTTTCTGACTATGTTTAATCTTCCTGTATACATATAAAACGACGAACAATATCCCTCACTTATATTCCTCCCCCACTAAATCACCCCCCACCTCCATATTCCAAACGGTGGGGTCGTTCAAAGAAAGACGGGAGTGTCGAGGCAAAGAGTGTAGTACAGACCCGTAGAGAAGGATACTCAGGACTCTCATAACACTATATATAATATAAAATCCAATGCATACCAAAGAAATATATTTACAGTCATGATTTACAATATGGGGGCGGTGTTCAAAGAAGAAAGATTTGCAAAGGCCCTCTTTTCATCCTCAAATTCTTGAGCCCACAATATTGAAGTCATCTGCCGTTGATTTTCATTCATATCCTTCCACCTGATCCGGTCCATGGCCCATCTCAAACTTGTACGCAGTACAAGTTTGATCTGGGGATCCAGCGCGGTTTCAGGATTACAGACAGATATATTAGCCGAGTTACCTGAAGCAGTTGAAGTGTAACTAGGTAAATTAGAGAAAGCAGGTGATGTATAATTAGGTAAAGTAGACGAGTTACATGGACCAGTTGAAACGTAACTACATGAAGGTTGGTACAAAGGATCACTAATAGGAATTTGGTTCGGGTTATATTCAGATTGGGACTTATTATAATATGAAAAATTAGTGTCCTGTATAGGATAATTCTGTGCATAAGAATTTGAATCAGTGAAGTAATTTGATGGGAATGATGATGAAAAATTTCTTTGCCGAATACCAGATTGAGGATATTCAGGGGTATAATCCACAGGAACATTATAATTAGGGACAA
This sequence comes from Trachelipus rathkii, assembly GCA_015478945.1. Lineage (NCBI taxonomy): Eukaryota > Metazoa > Arthropoda > Malacostraca > Isopoda > Trachelipodidae > Trachelipus > Trachelipus rathkii. The sequence goes on along the minus strand of JABUQX010071933.1, from coordinate 13,352 downwards.
TATTGGTAACAGGTAAAGAGGGTAAATAATTTTGGTCCATCCGTCCAGTTTCTCTAGTAGGAATGGCAACCATGGGACGTGATCGGCTCTTCTCATTTTTCTTTGCTGCTTTACCTGGTAAAGGTGTGTAAGGTTCATACCTCACAGCGATTTTATTTATTTTAAAAAGATGCCCCATTTTCTCCATGAAATTAATTAAAAATAGGCGATTTGGGTGCAACCCGTCCAACAGTAAGGGAGAATTCATTACCAGTATTTCCTTATTAAGATACTGATTATGAGGAAATAGTTGAGTATTTTGGTCATTTTTCTTGTTTTTGCCATGATAAAAGTTCAAAATTTCCGTTCCTCTGATAATATTTTTATCGGACCATTTGTATCGGGATTCCATCAAAGACTCGAACATCTTGAAACTGTGAATGGAGTGGTCTCTCATCTTTTCAGGAGATAGTTCTGGGTCATCCAAAGTATATTTGCTATACTTACTGCCCCAGTCTCGAATGATACGCTTTTTATTAAAAGCGTGCATATCCTGCATGGGTGGAATATATAGATAAACTTTAGCCTGAGGATTTATTTTTTTGGTTATTCCAGTAATTTTTTCCATAATGCTAGGAACGTTTTCCACCGATAAAGCCGTTTCGGGTTCAAACACCGTTGCCACATCATGATCGATGTTTTTGAGCTCTTTCCTTTTCCAGGCGGTGGTCGTTAAAGCCCAGAGGATAATGTTTTTAACATCCGGGGTCATTAAGGTTTGTACCCTCGAGATGCACGAGGAAATAGGACGTCCAGATGAGTAATCGGCTCGTACTGCCACTCCATGTTGGTTCCTTAAATATTTCTTTTGATTTCTGAATAAGGATACTTCAGAGGATCCGATGGCCAAAAGCAAAGGCATCTTTGAAAATGGTTTGAAAAATCAATTTCCAGGTAATTATTCAATCAATTCTGAAAAGCATCAATATATATGTTAATACATAAGCCACCACAAAATTTCCAATCCTACATAAAATGCATGAACTAATATTCCCTACGCTAAGGTAATTATTACATGATAACTGTCACGAAGCGAAAAAATGAAGTAGAGTAAAACTAAATCATATTAACCTTCTCTATTTCTCAATTGTACTATTTGATTGGGAAAATCAGAAGTAACATATTATTGAGAAACTGACGAGTTATAAAAAAAAACAAATTTAAATTTATAAAATTTGCTTGTAAAATAAATTAAAGGTAAATTAAAGGTATTAATCTAAACTTTCCATAGTCAGAATTATCAGCTTGGAAAATTACCATAATTGTTCATCGAAACCACCGGCATACCTCATTAATAAAGACCTTTTTTGATTAGGATAATGGTATACTTCATTTCGGAAATACAAACAATCTAAGAAGTCTTTTTCCTGATTATTTGTATTTCCTCATATACTCCTCAATTACTTATCCATTGTCCTACGATTGCGAAGAGGGAAAATCTACTCATCCAGCCTGGATTGATCATTAGAACCTCCCATATCTCCTTCAGGAACCAGGAAAATCTGTAATATAAGTTTTAAAGCTCTCCCACTCCACAACCTGTCATGACATGACAAGCTCGTTGGAGCCGGAGAACTGGTAGATATATATGTACAATAAGTACATATATATATACAGTTCACAAAATTTATATATATATTTATATATATATAAATTTATATATATATATATAAGTTCTTTGAGGTACGCGGTTTTCGATGAGTATATCCACAATTACCAGAGGAATTAAAACCATACAGTATATATGTATGCTGTATATATATTCAACCATTGTTGGTTAAATAAAGTAGGGGAAATCAATTTACACAAGACTTTTCAGATCTGTAGTTGAGTAATATAATCTTTAGTCTGCCATCATACATAATTCAGACACACAAAGATCAGTTACACAAGAATCGTTTATACTAGGAGGGTTTTTTTTTTTTTTTTTTTTTTCAAGCCACACTGGAAAGCATACATTCAAACAACTTCAATAGATGAAGAGGTTTTTTTTTTTTAGAACAATAGTTCAGAAGTAAGTTTGCTTAAGAGATTAATAAAGATAGGAATAAGATTTTTTTTCGGTAACTTATCTGGTTAAAGTTTTTCAAGATAAGTTATTTGGCTAAGTATTTTATATTAATTTTTCAGTCAGTAAGTAAACAACAGAACTTTAAGTAAATTGAATTGCAAAAATTTTTTAAATAGATGAAGCAAAGCTAACTTTGATTCTCTGTGCTTATTTACTTCACCTCAGGTTAAAATCATATGTCAATTTATAACTCAGAGAAGAAGTTATAAAAGACTGGTTATTTATTCACTACTAGAAACTAGCAGATAATTATAGTGAATCCCGGCTAAACATTTTAAATAACAGGGTTCACCACCAGCATTATTTCCATATATTAAAGGTTTATTATAGGCATAATATATGTGAACATTAACTTTAAAGACATCAGTAAAAGCGGTAATAACTTCTGGTATTGGTAATTGACCCGGAAGTTTTAATAATCGAAGTCTTTTTTGAACCAATTGACCTTGAAGCTTATATTTTACGGGATGCTTTTGTAATTCTTCAATAAGTACATCTCTTACCTCTAAATGTCTCTCGACAGATCCATATAAATAAAGGGAAAAACATTTATATAATGAGTCCCCTCCTCCGCTGATTTCTATTGGAAAGAACCCAGGAGGAATGAAATCCAAAGGCTTTTCGGGTTCTTCCATATTATCATTTACGGGAGATCGGGAAAGAGCATCGGCAACTATATTTTTAGGGCCCGATATATGACGGATATCGAAGTCATATTCATAGAGCTCTTCCATAGTCCTAGCTAACCTTCCATCAACCAGACTCATATTTTGTAAATAGATGAGTGGCATATGGTCGGTATATATAATGAATTTTATGCCTCGGAGGAAAGGTCTAAGGGATTTGACAGCCCAACGCAAAGCAGTAAGTTCTTTGTCAATTACTCCATAATTTCTTTGAGCCCCATTAAAGGTCATAGAAATAAAAGCAATTGGCCTGCGTTCGCCGTCTTGAATTTGTGAAAGGCAAGCCCCAGCCCCGAGGTCTGAAGCATCCACATGGAGCTCCATGGGGGAAACTCCCGGACTATAATCAGGGAAACCTAACAAGGTGGGATTTACTAGGGCCTCTTTAAGTTGATCGAAGGCCTGCTGACACTCCGGCGTCCAGTTAATGGATCTACCACCAGTCTGGCATGATAAAGGCTTACTGATTTGAGAACAATCTGGAATATGTCGCCTATAAAAGTTTACCATTCCCAGAAACTGGCGTAATTGTTTTACGGTAGTGGGGACAGGGAATTCTAAAGCTCCTCTGAGATTTTTCTGAAGGGGAAGTATACCTTTCTGGGATATATGGTGACCCAAGAATTCCACCTCAGTACGACAAAGCCGAGTTTTACTGGGTTTAAGTTTGTACCCATTCTTCTCTAGTGCAGAAAGTACACGATCCAAGGTGGTGAGATGATCATCTATATTTTTACTGAGAATGATAATATCATCTAAGTATACCATAACCTCGGACCATGGTAATTCTTCCAATGCCAACATCATCCCACGTTGGAATGTGGCCGGACCATTCTTTACACCAAAGGGCATTTTTAAATATTCGTACTGTGCAAATGGGGTGGAAAAAGCTGTTTTTTCAATACTCTCGGGCTCCATTGATACTTGATAATATCCACGGACCAGATCTATTGTTGTAAAATAGACCTTACCGTACATGTTATAAATTGTATCTATTAGGTTAGGTAACGGAAAGGAATCGGTCTTAGTAACACTATTTAATTTCCGGTAATCGATACATAATCGTAACTTACCGTCAGGTTTTCGGACCGGAACCACAGGAGCTGAATAAGGGGATTTACTAGGTCTAATAATATCCTGCTCCAACAGTTCATGACATTGGTTTTCTATTTCTTGAGCCAAAGGACCCTGGAAACGACGCACTGGTAATCTCACAGGTCGACCAGTTTCTACCTCGATATTGTGTGTGATGTTAGTAGCCACTCCAACGTCGTGGTCACCGAAACTGAGAGCCGCTTTATGTTTCAATAATACTGCGATTAATCGTTCCTTTTCGAGGTCAGAGATAGGAATATCCGCAAAGCAAAACTCCTCCTCCAATTTAGTGGGGGACCATACGTCTGCTTTCAAGTTGATTTCGGAATTTGCCTCTACTGACCTAGTATTAATTTGAAGAATATCTTCTTCTTCCAAGGAACACAAACTACCTACTACAGTACCCTTCCTAACATAATAAGGTGTATCGGAAGGATTAAATAAAGCGATCCTACACGAATCTCGCAAATCCAATACACCAGGAATTGGTACAACAGATCCCAATGGCTCTGATTGAAAACCAACCAAGGCAGAGACTTCAGATGAAGGACAATTTACCTCCACCATCTGACAGGAAAACGGGGGAACATTAATGGAATTTATCGTGACACATTTATAAAAAGGGATGTTAAGACTCTCATCCTTAGCTACGGATTTGATACAATCATTAGATCTATGCACCAACTCCCGCGTAGTTAAGTCTGGGAGAAGGTCATTTTCTTTTAAAGCGACAGCCCCTAAAACTAGAGAAGCAGGCATAAATTCTTGAGGAACTACCAACAAAATGACAGGTTTAGATACATAATCACTGTCATAAAAGTACAGATTACATTCAATATAGAAGTCAATAGGTACTGAATGTTCTCTGACCAGACCGCTGATGGCATTAACTTTTATATCTGCAGAAGGTCGTAATGGTAAATTCCTCATGTAGGATTCGGTTATTTCAGTGCTGATCAGACTAATTCCAGCTCCACTATCCACCATACAACTGTAGAAACCAGAGCTGTTGGGAACTAAAGCGACTGAAACAATCAGAGGGTCCTCCTTGAAAGGAGTACAATGGACTACCATCGTCCTTAATGGATTTTCTAAAGGTTTATTCATTTCTACGGGAAGTCGTTCTGAAGATTTCTCGGGAATAAGGTTAGAAGTTTTACAATTTTCTATGCCTTCATCATCATTGACTGAGTCAATTAAAGGGTTATTCTCCACCAGAGGACTCAAGTCCGGGAGACCAGGAGTTAAACGCAAGGGTTTAAATTTATACTCACAAGTAGAGTTGATCTACCTGATTGGAGAGGAGGCCTGTGCATTGGTCGATTGATTGAAGAATAGGACCGGAAAAACTTTCTCAAAGGGACAGTTCTATAGGAAGAAGACTCGTGACAGGAATATATGGTTGGGGGATTAGAGCGCTAATTTGTGTTAACACCTATCCCAGCGTGAGGACCACCGCAGAAGGGACAAACTACTTTTCTAATTTTTAGTGAAGAAGATGAAGAAGAATTCCTAGAGCGACAATTTCCCCGGACGTGACCTTTCTTCTTGCAGTAACTGCATACTCCAAGATATTTGTAACACTCTTCCATGGAGTGACCTGTTTTTTCACAGTAGTGACACAGAACATTTCTCCGGTCAACAACCTGAGGACGGCTCTGTGAATTTGAATTAGGTTCAGAGCGAACTATATTATCATGGTTCTTGTAATTATTGGTGGAGTCATGATAATAGCGACTACCATTATTTCGTTCTGGAGTGCTACTTTTATTCTTATGGGCCGGACGGTGCTTATTCTTGGATGGTTTAGTCTTGCGTTGTTCGACTTTATGATCCAAAACATCAGTCCATCCAGGGAGTGCCGTATTAATTTGAACCACCGGCTCCAAGGATTCGTGTAAGTCCACTTTCTGGTCAATGCGGTAAGAAGTTGATGGGCTGACCTCACGTGGATTAGTTTGGGACAAGGAACTTGGAAAAACAAGGTTATCGCTGTCCAAAGAATCAGCGAAATTCACTATATTTTCCCATGAAGCTCGACTATACCCGTCCAACTCCATCATTTTAATATATTGACGGACGAATGTTTCAATATTTGGAGGCAAACTACAAAGGAAAGCAGTTCTAAGGGAATCGTGATCTCTCATATCATGTCCATGATATGCTTGGCTAGCTAGGCGCTCCAACCGAAGGGCAAACATTTTAATGTTCTCATTAGGGTATCGGTGAGCGGCATGATACTTCTGTATTCGATCTTCCTTTTTCTTTCTTTCCTCATCTCGATACCAACAAACAAGATTATCCCGTACAGAGAAATATTCACGATTATCTTTTATAATTTCTCGGTAGATGTTCAGAAATTTGCCTTCCAGGTTGCCGACCAAGTAGTCTTAACCATTGGTGATGGGCATTTGGGTAGTGTAAACTACAATAAGCCTCAAAATCAGCCAGGTAGACCAAGAGATCTTGTTCCGTTTCATATTTGAATTTTCCAGGATCCACAACCTTCAGTTTCTGAGAGTTCTTGAGTAACTGAGTAAGAAGCACAATGGCTTCCTCCAGCATATCAAGTCTCTGTTTCATATGTGGTCCTGAATACATGGAAGTTCTTCATCGTCGTCAGAATACACGTTCAAGAATGAATGTTGAGCATTCCTTGTGGATAAACAACCAGAAATAGACACTAAGGGTCACGTTGATAACATCTGGTGATCCGGATATTGATTTCTAAGTATTTGTTCTCGTTTAGGCTGTAGCAATTTATTATACTTTTCGGAAAAGTCAGCCTCTCCTCTATTTATAGGGGATAGAAAATCTCTATTTCCTCTACCCATATCGGGATTTCTAAATAGAGACTTTGGTGGATTATAGTAATTTCCAGGGGATATATAATCATGACGAAGATTGGGATTAGGAAAAAGTTGAGATTTAGGAAGAAAATTATGAGTAAGTCCAGAATTAGGATTAGGAATAAGATTAGGATTAGCAATAAGATTAGGATTAGGATTATAGTTAGGATTAGAATAAAGATTAGAATTAGGAAGAATTTGATTTCTAGAATTTTTAGAATTAGAAAGAATTTGGTTTCTAGAATTTTCTACATAACTGGGTGGATTATGTAGAAGAGGCATTGATCGTGGTTGAGATTGGGAAACTAAGGAAGGTTTATACTCACGATCATAAAAAGAAGTGGTATTTTTATTCATTTGCAAATTATGGGAATCGAAGCCAGAGGGGATACCTTGTCCTCGATCATGAAACGTTCTGTGTTCAGCATTACTGACCGAATTTACATTAGCCACTTTCCTTTCACTTATCACCTGTTTTTGGAGTTTAGTTAATAAGGTACTCATTTCGGTCTCAGTGAAAGGTTTATCAGAGTTGGGAACTGATTTTAATTCAGAATTTGCAAGTGAATTTAAGTCAGATTTGGTAACTGAGGGTATGTCCGAGTTGGAAATTTCTACCCTGTCTTTATTTTCCACATTCATTCCTACATTCAATTCTAATTTATTTTTATTTCGATCATCACGCAGACGTTGTCTAACCGTGGATCTAATGCGATAGCTGCAAGAGATGGATCAAAGTCCACAACCTCTTGGCCATCAACACCTATGCTTGTGTCCAAGTCTTTTAGTTGAGTTTCTTCTGACATTTTTAAGTTTTAAAGGAAAGTATTTCAAAAGATGGGAGGGTTATTACTAACTAACTCTCGATCTGTCCAATATAAGTACAAAAGAAGAAGATTTCTTTGAAAAGAACTGAAGAGAATCGATGATTTTTCAAAATAAATATCGGTGTGAGCGAAGTCACAATACCTACTGCAACGCAAGCGCCAGGAAACTCAAACAGAGTCCCTGTCGGGCGCCACTTAATTTATTTATGTGGCGGAGAGGAAGTACGCTGGGCTCAACAAGTGTACCCGACTGTGAGGTACCTCTCTCCGCTCTTTCTTGAAGATAAAAAGTCGATGAATAGAAGAGTACGAAAGTCAATTTGTAAGAGATTTCACAGATGTTAGGTTTGTGATGTTCGAAGATAATGGTTGGGGTATCTAGTCAGCACAGCAACCACCTGACATCATCAGAGGTAATACGGAGCAGGTTAGGCTATCTCCGTAACGGAGGAAATTTGTCATTAAGGACTCCGTCGGCCTGCTGACTTGTATGACTATCGGAGAGGATTGTGCTCATTAATAAAGAGTTTTATATATAAATCTTGCCCTGATGTTCAGCTTGAAGATCAGTTGTAAGTATATTATTCACTATAATTAACCAAGTTGTTACTGCACAGGTTTTGACTGAATATTAAACCAAGGTGTCACTGCACAGGTTTCGACTGAATATTAAACCAAGGTGTCACTGCACAGGTTTTGACTGAATATTAAAGTTGAAGATTAAATCTAATTATAGTTTCATAGATCATAGAATAAATGATATAATTAACCAAAAGTAAACAATCAAGGATGTTGACACACCAGAAAAAGTTCTATCTTTAATTAGGTTTGTAAGAATTATAAATATTATACTTGTGGAAGAAGGAAGGTTTTACCAACTCAATTCATCCACCATAGAAAGAATTTTAATATTTTAAATAAGTATAAGTACCAATGAATAAGTATGGACTGCCAACACAAACAATCCAATAACTAATTCACAGAAACAAAGAATAAATAAGAAAGTGATATATACCACAAATATTGATTATTTATTCTTAAAATCTATTTCGATATATTATTTACAATAGCTCAAGAAAGCTTCATAGAATTCTAATATCAGATTCGAGAGTGGAAACGAAAGTAGTTTCCAAATATTGTCCATGTAAGAAGTTAAGGTAAGTATTAGGAAATCGGAGGCTAGATTAACAATATAATGACTTAGCTTTGAATTAATGAATGATATATCCAAGATGGATTTCAGATATGAAAGTCCTAGATATGAAATCACAGATACGAAAATTCAGAGATGACTCCCAGGTATTAGAAGCCTGTTAAAAGTAAGTAACAGTGTGTTTTTTTAAAAAAGGCTTTTACCTACTCTTTATTATATATTATTTTAAATCAATTTTGTTACATTTTAAAATTACATATTCATTTGCTTAAAACTCACCCTATTTTCTAAAAGGGCTTGTGTTATTCCTTTACCCAAGGTTTTCTTGAGTGTTCTTTTATAATTTAGTAGACTGTAAAAGTTTAAGTTAAATTTACCATCATTATTTATTAATCCATATTAATTTATATAGATTAAATCATAAAAGTTAACATTAATTATCATCAATTGTAGAACTGACCTTAGATGAAGCTGCAATCCTCATATAAGGTCTTCCAGAAAAGCTTTTTGTATAATTACAACAGAAAGTGAGTCACAATAATATCTATTCTAATACTTTCTGTGACTTAAAATTCATCAAACATGTATTACAATATATAACAAGAACTAAAACAGAAAGAGAAAGCATTATAACATATATAAAATCTACAGAGTTTTTCTATAAATGAAGCCATAATACTTAAAACTAAACACCACATGGGGAGATTATAAACCACATGGTGTATTATCCATTACTGAGAATGGTTTCTGCTATGTTTAATCTTCCTAGTATACATATATAAAAACACGAACAATATCCCCCTTATATCCTCCCCCACTAAATCTAAACCCCCCACCTCCATTTTCCATAATATAATATATATATATATATATTATCATGACAGCTGATTATATATATATATATATATATATATAGAACGCCTCGTGGCGTAGGAGTTTGACTCGCCGACTCTCATGCGAGAGGACGCTGGTTCAATCCTCCGCGTAGCAGTCTGAGTTTTATCTTCCTGGGGGCAAGAATTAAAACTCGGCTGCGAACATTTGGTGGCGACAGGCTTGGGATAGCCGGTCTTAAAGTTTGATTTCCTGTAGTCCCCCCGTGTTACCCTCTGAGAAGGGGATAAAACACGTTAAAAGGAAGTTTTTTTTTTTTTAATTGTATTAATGTGTGTGTGATAAAGGCAGAACTCTAAACCTTAGATATCACAAAGGAGAATAAAACATAAGTAGAGTATACATTTACTTGCTGCCATTAAAAATTAATTTTAGTGTGATATATCTCAAAGCATTCTGTAACGCAAAGAGGGACTTGACATTGTTTGCAAAGATATCCAACTTGTGTTCTTTTCTTGCGTGCAGTACAAACTACACATTGTCTTCGTTTAGGCTGTCCTTTTTCGTTCACTTTTTCATCATCACTTTGAGCAGGCATTGTCTCGCTTGCATCTTCCTCTGATACCGATAAATTATCTAGTAAATCTTCTAGGCTGCAAGAACTCTCTAAAGAAGAAAGGCTCAAACTAGATATATCACTATGAGCATCATTGATTATAATATCAAGTTCTTCACTGAGTAAACGTCTTTTGGATGCCATAATTTTAAAAACGATCAAACATAAAAAAGCAATGTGCGTGCTTACTCTAAAACAAATGTAGCAGAATGAAGACAAGATCAAAAGAATGAAGGCAACGTCACAAATCACAATCTTTTCGTTACACCAACAAAATCAGCCAATCACATCAAACCACGCCTTCAAAATTAGCCAATCATAGAGTAGACTCACACGCGAGTTCAACACAAGGTAATACACGCTCAGAAATTTAAACACTACGATCTCAGTTTATCACAGAAGCTAAACAAGTTGAAAACTCAAATATGAGTTTACCACAAGAGAATGTCCATTTTGGAAAACTCATATATGGGTTCACCACAGCTAAGGGGTTAAATATAGATATATTTTATGAAATCTCACATCACAACGGTTGCTAGGGGGCCTCAAGGAAACTAGGAGTTCTGTTTAGACTGCGAGATTTTTTTTCCTCTTCTCAGTTGCTCCAGCTATACAAGGGTCTCATCCGCCCTTGTATGGAGTACTGTTCTCATATCTGGGGGGGGCTCTGGTTTCACCCGGCTTTTGGACAGGGTCGAGTCAAAAGCTAAAAGGCTTATAAACTGTTTTGTACTTTCCAGTTCACTTGACCCTCTATCTTTGCGGCGCGATGTTGGTGCTTTATCTCTTTTCTATAGGTACCGCAGCGGCAGGTGTTCGAGGGAACTTACCACTCGCGTACCACCACCTTTACGACGCCCTCGTAGCACAAGGGGTGCTGTGTCTGCGCACGAGTTTTCTGTAGATATTGGTAACTCCAGGCTAGTTCGCTGCGGTGCTTCCTTCTTTCCTGCCACCTCTGTTCTGTGGAATTATCTTCCATCTTCTGTGTTTCCTGCTGAATTTAATCTCTCTCACTTTAAAGCCTGCGTCTGTACTCATCTGCGTAATTTACGCTAGCGGATGAAATTTTAGCGTGCAACACCCCCTCCCTGAATAGGGCTCTGCCCGTGAGTGGTGGTGAAAACTGTAAAAAAAAGACTCATTTTAAGATACTCTCTCCCGAGCTCCTCCAAATATCAAATTACAAGAAAACGCAGAATTCGAAAAGGGAGTCCAATTCAGGAAAAGTCAGTGACATCCTCATTCTACTTATAAAGAAAAAGAGTATCTCAACAGACTGGCAACTTTTATTACTTATTCATTGAATAAATCATTTGTTTTATAACTTTTAAATCATTATCCAATGAATATAGAGGCCTACATAAAAAAATAAATAAATAAATAAATAAACAAAAAAATAAAACATCAACGAACTAATTTTAAGGACCTCTATATATTGGTAATCCCGGAAGTGGAACACCCAGCCCCTTCTGATAACCCATCAGCATTTCACTAGTAACTTCTTAAGTTATTATGGGAGAAACTCATTTTTGGAATCCACTACGAACTCAGATTCCTTTTCGAATTGTAAATGGTTCTGTGACAGCCTCCTTTTATTAATGAAGAAATCTTTCAAATAAAGGAACTAAATTTCAGGCAACTTCGCCTCTACATATATCACGCAATGTTGTTTTCGTAACTACAGTTTTGAAAACTATTTCCGTGCTCATTGATTAAATCATGGGAACATTAGAAACTCCTTATACTGGACATTTCCTTGGGTTCAACGGTTCGATCGATGTGGCCTATTTAACTCTTGTGAATAACTCAATTGTTCTATATCAAAAATTATGTATAAACATTTTTTGTATTTTTGTGTATTCAAATGTTTTTATGCCTGCTTATATCTAACGGATATAACCAAATATGCTTGTGTTTGAATGCACCTTTCATTTTATCTATAACATTCTTGTATTTTTATGTATACCAGTTTACATTTTGTATTTTATGCATTAAAATGTTTGCATGTGTGCTTATGTCTAAGGGCATAAGCAGATATGCATATATTTGAATGTCTTTGTCATTATATATTTTTATTATTTTTAGTCATTGAAATGTTTTATATGTTTGTGCGCATTTTCGAATGCCCCCAAATATGTATGCATTTGAATGATTATTATTCTTTTATATTATGTATTTATAAACTTTACCACTCCGGATTTAGAGTGAGAAGTAATGTAGCACCCTCAATTATAACTATTCGCAAAAAAATTTAAATTTATTTTCTTGTTTAAACTTATGCTAAAATTTGATAAAGCAAATTTTTTCATAAGTACATCAAATATTATATATAAAGCCGCGTTTCATTGAAAAACTCAGTCAGATTCAAAATCAAAAAACACTCAAAAGAAATAGAAGACTCACTTTAAGATACTCTCTCCCAAGCTCCTTCAAATATCAAATTACAAGAAAACGCAGAATTCGAAAAGGGAGTCCAATTCAGGAAAAGTCAGTGACATCCACATTCTACTTATAAAGAAAAAGAGTATCTCAACAGTCTGGCAACTTTTTATTACTTATTCATTGAATAAATCATTTGTTTTATAACTTTTAAATCATTATCCAATTCATATAGAGGCCTACATCAAGAAACAAAAATATCATCAAAGAACTATTTTAAAGGGCCCCTATATATATATATATAATATATATATATATATATATATATATATATATATATATATATATATATATATATATATATATATATATATATATATATATATATATATATATATATATATATATATATATATCAGTGGCGTACCTTGGAAGATTACACTTGGGTAGGCAAAGTTAGAGAGAAAGAAAGATAATGCATAGAAATACATATATTTCTATAAATGTTTAGATGTTTATTGCAAATCAATAAATGTATATATATATTATTGTTATTATATATATATATATATATACAATTAAAACCTTTCAACTGCACATGTCCTTATTTACTCAGCTGAAAATGAAAATTTAATTTTTCACGTCCTTTTGAATAAAGCTATGTTTATTTATGTGTATTATATGCATAAGATTGACTCAAAGCCTGAGTATAGGTGAAGCGGCGCACGAAAACGCGAGCGTTTCACGATAAATGCGAAAACGGTTAAACACCGTATCTTATTATTGAACGAAGTACAACA
>JABUQX010071932.1:82500-92500 GCA_015478945.1 Trachelipus rathkii | reverse complement strand
GTTTTACATACCCTAAATCAGTAAATCAGTAAATCAAACCACCATCCAACCTACCCTCCTTCCAATTGTGATCTATTGATTCTATTCATCATTGATCTATGAATCTTATGATCTATTTGATTAAGGTCAAATATTTTAACTAAAATTGTTAAACGCTTTTACATACCCTTCAGTAAATCAGTTAAATAACCCATCCAACACCTTCCTGATCAGTTGCTGATTATTGATCTATTTGATCTAATTGATCTATTGATCTATTATTCAAGTCATATTTCTTTAGTATAAATAAGTTCTTTGGATAAAAAGCAGGAAAAGAAAAACAAGTTTTTTATTTAAAGCCTTTATAACATAATTGCAACCCTTTTCTTATTCATTAGTGTTCGGGGGTCAATCTAGAATGGATGTTGGTAAATTTATGTTCCGCGCAACCTGCTTACAGTCTTGTGTTCTGGTCCTACAGGGTGTGGGAAAACCTTTCTTGTATGTACATTTAAAAGAGTCGATATTTTGAACCGGAGCCGTGAAAATCATATGTGTTAAGTTGTTTACCAAGAAAAGTTAAGAATACAAGATGTATCGAATTCACGAAGTTTACTATGAACATAAAAGCTCTTCAATGTTTACCAGGCCATAAAATTATAATCCTTGATGATTTGATGTAAAATTGAATGAGGACTTATAGCCAGAAACGTTCACAGTTTACTCTCATCATTTAAACATCCAGTATTTTTTATAACGCAGAATATCTTTCATCAGAATAAGTATATGCATGATGGGTCTTTAAACACTCAGTATTTAATCTTGTTCGGTCAAAGAAGGGATATGAGTCAGGTTATTGTTGTGGCTACCCAAATGTTTCCTACTCAACGTAAAGAGTTTCTAAAAGTATATAAAGAAGTTACTTCGGACCCATGGTTATTTACTCTGTGAGCTTCATCCAAAGAACCGCTTAGAGTGTTACTGCGTACAAATATCTTGCCTAACGAGATTGAACTGTAAACATACCTGAATAATGAGTAATTTAGTTGTAAAGTTTTTGTCTCTTATAAGAAAATAAACAAACTTAACCTTTCTGAAAAACGTAAAACTGATCTGTGAAGATGAAAAATTCATACAATGTATAGCAGAAGTATGCCTAAATCTTATAAAGGGAAATGTTCCTTAAACAGACCTCAGAAGGGAGTTACGTCGTCATAGAACATCTTAAAAAACTTGCTGGTTACGTAAGAAAACTTAAAATAAAAAGAAGCTAATACAGAAAGGGGGAGGTGTATTCCTACCTTTACTCTTTTCCGTTATAGCACCTCTGATAACCAAGTGGCTTGCTCAATGATGAAGAAGGTAGTAGTTTTACCCTATAGCGATTATGAGAAGATGAAATATAATACAGGACCCATGCCTCTACAACAACAACAACAACAACAACAACAACAACAACAACAACAACAACAACAACAACAACAACAACAACAACAACAACAACAACAACAACACACAACAACAACAACAACAACAACAACAACAACAACGAACAACAACAACAACAACAACAACAACAACAACACAACAACAACAACAACAAACACAAACATCAGTTCGAACAACTCGATCAATCAAACCCTCAACTGCAGCAGGACAGCTATAACCCTTATCAACCGTTGATTCAACAGCAGCCCTTGAGTTTATATGATCCTCAAGTTGTGCAGATAAATAATTACGAGAAGGAACTGTATCAAATATTAAACTCTGATGTTAACATTCATGAAAAAAGAATCCTATATCAAAATGCTATACAAAAATTAGTAGATCTAAAAGTTTTATTAAATTCACCCAAGGAAGATTCGTCTCTAGCACTAGATACTAAGCCTATGGTGAAAAGAGACGATAATTTTAAACATGTACTCAAGGAAAGCTTGCCAATGAGGAGTAAGAAAACGGGTATAGCTCTATATAATATTTTAAAAGATCAGATTACATGGAATGAACTCGGTCAAATCATTATTGACGGGGAAACAATACTTGGATCGAATATTGTTGACTTGATATCCGATCTCTCGCGTGATTGGAAGAAGACTCCTGTAGCAGGATGGAACAGGATCAAACAAAAACTTCAGACTATTAATTTTCCGAGAACTTTAATCCTGAATAAACAAAGATTAGCGGATTTGGATAATATTCCATTGTCTCCTAGACCTGATGCAAGTCCCTCTGGTACTTCTTTTGCATCGGGTAGATTAAAGTTGTTAAGTAGAAGTACATTACGTTCAAGTGTAGGAAGAATAGGAAAAAACCACAATGTATCAAAATGGATTAGTTCATAAATTTTATATGACTGTATTATTTGTAATTTAAAAATTATGCATATAACCTATGTTATATTTCTGTATACACTTGCCATGTTTTTAGACTTGTAATTTAAAATAGTTAATATTATTTTGTAATTAAAAAATAAAATATTTTATATAACAATTTGTTTTTTATATCATCTTTCAGTATAAATGAATATAATTTTATTTTAATGTCATTGTGAATCATGGAGGCTAAGGAAGCGGTCGATAAATATTACCTTTATGTGAAACAGCCATTACATGGGGGTTTTTCAAGGTTTGCTTCAAAGTTCCCACAAATTTTAATAAAAAAGAATTGAAAAAATTATTTAGAGGGTTGAGGATGCGTTTACCCTTCATAAACCTATACGAAAAAATTTCCTACACGGAAAACCATAGCAACACATCTAGATAGCGTATGGCAACTAGACTTAACCGATATGATAAAATAAAATCTTACAACGAAGGTAGCAAATATTCTTTTGATGATGAATATTCCAGATATTATGGTTAAGGGTTACTTAAAGATAAAATTCATAGACTGTTGCTGCAGCTGTCAGAGAAAATTATAAAGAGAAGGCAGATATCCTCAAAGGATATTGACAGATAAGGTTCAGAATTTTAGTAAAGAGTGTTCAAAACTACGTTACTGAGATGACATAGGGTATTAGCACATTTCAGGTTAATAAAGCAGCAATATTGAAAGAGTTACAGAGACTATAAAAGAAAGAATGCATAGGTATTTTACGAAGATGAATACTCTTAAATATTTCGATATACTACAAAACCTGGCTTACTCCTATAATAGGTCTTATCATAGAACACTTAAGAATACTCCTGTAGAGATGGTGAAGACAAAACCTTCTGTATCTAGTGGTTGCCTCGTTCGCAAAATTAAAGATAACACAGGCATTAAAGTAGGAGATTATGTGAGAGTGTCTAGGTCAGATGAAAATTTCAGAAAAGGGTACGAAACAGGATGGTCCGAGAGAAGTTTTTAAAGTAGATACCGTCAGAGAATTTCCCGAGAGATGGGTTAAAATTATACTATCTGAAGATTTAGATGGGGAACAAATAAAAGGAGGGTTCTATAAACCAAGAAATACAGAAAATACGGTTTGACCTAAGAGTAATGAATATAAAATAGAAAAAATATTAGATCTAAAGGAAAAGGTAAAAATAAACAATATCTTGTCAAATGGGGTAGGTTACCCAGCGAAGTTTAATAGTTATATAAATGCTAGTGAAATTAAGAAACATTAAGTTTACTTTGTGAACACGGAGAGTGAAGATCATTTCTAATTAACGCTGCCTTCCTCGGCTTCTATGGATCTACATCCGGAAAATAAAATATCAGACTACTAACAGAGTTATTAAACCCCATAAAACTTCGAACGAGAAGTATTGAAGTAGGATAGTGAAATAAATTCTCGGACGCCGATATAGAGAATAGGCCTGATTCATATATGGCGTTTACGGATATAGAAACATGTGATAAGTTAAAATGTATTAAAAATTAACCTGATATGCGGTCATCAAACGAGCGACAAAGAATATTTCTTTGAAAGATATTTAATAAACCGGGGTCTCTATAAATCGCGTTAACTGATGTGTTCATAGACTTAAACAAAAAATTTGAAGCAAGTCAGTTATGTAAAAATTTAGTGTTTCTTGTTAATAAATTCGAAGATAACGTATTAATCACTTTAAAATCTCAAACTCATGTGAACCTGAAAGATAGAAGATTATTTATTTTCCGCCCTTCAACCTGGTTTCGTAACTGTAGTTACTCCCATGCAGACTCAATATTGAGAAATAACTATATCAAACCATCTCTAAAGGATCTAATACGTTATATACCAACGATGGAAGAGTATGTCACAAAAAATGACACTGAGAGTTTCATTACATTTTGGTATGCATGCTTCTAAGATGTTTCAAATCAGGTATGCCTATGTTATACAGATATTGTAGACACAGTATGTAGGAATTACTTAAAGCCGCTTTGTGAAGAGGGAGTACATTTCCTAAAAAGTCGCTAAAGTTTTAAGCTTTCCTTTAATGTTCCACTACTTACCTAATGAGTAAGGACCCAACTGAGTCGATCGTGTTTATATAAGAAGACGTGAAAGGCAACCATACCCATCACAATTGGAAAGCAGTGTGTAAAGTACACATAAGAAAGAGGCTCCGTAAATAATAATAATAATGGAAAGAGAGAGAGTCTTCAGGGGTTCAAGAATGCAGAGGGAATATGGTTTGGAGGATTTTTTGCTTCGCTGTTCAGACGTGCTATCCCTTTTGTTTAAATCAAGAGGTAAATACATCGCTAAAAAGCAGCCAGAACGGGAATAAACACAATCCAGGATATTATGGGGCGGTGTCGACCCTCGTAGTGCTGTAAAACGTCGACTAGCGATGTTTCAGATGAAAGTAGATGATATTAAACGAAAATACGACGTAGATGCTGGTCAAGTGTAGGTGCGTCGTAAAAAACCATTAGAGAGGAATAATAAAGGACACAAGAAAAAGTGTAGTGATGTGTCTTTGCCCTTTAATAAACAATTGATGAAACGGCAACTATTTCACATAGAACAGTGGCAACCTGTAACTATTTTGTATATAAGGAATGTTTAAAAACAAATCTTTTCATCATTATATGTCCCTGATTGTACCAGCAAGAGCATTTCTCCATCCCCTCCAGCCCCAGACTGTTAAGATGTGGAAATTGGATCTCTTCCACAAGTGAACCCTACACGATCAGTGTGAGTGAATTCCCACTTATTAGTATTAATCCCGTTCATGCAATCACAAATACGAATGTACCTCTCGAATTCAATATTCTGCACTTCTGACCAATATCTTGACCCCTCGAATGTATTTTTATACTGAAGACTAAGTTAGTAAACGCCGATGGTTCAGATCTCACAGGAAGCGATCACATATTCACCGAGACAAATTTCCTGTATACGTTTTTAATCAACTTGAGGTATTTTAATGCAACATTCTAGGGCATCAAGCAGCAAGTTACTTTATCGAAGTTACTATTGAAAACTTTATAATTATTCTCAGATGCGAAGGAGTCTTCATCTCCAATCATTGCTGGTCTTATTACAAAGTTTAAAAGATGCAGAGACCATAGAGCCAACGCTGTTAAGTCTAAAAATAACAGTATGGAATAGTAATGGGACGTGTAAACGTGATACATGCTCTCAGGAAAGAACTTCTTCCTACCATCCAGTGGACACTCGATCAGTTAACTAGATCTACACCAGAATTTGCTCTTAATGTTAAAAGTGCTCTTTTAGCAACAACAACTACGGCACCAAAACCTATCTTTAAATTACTGGATGCTACCTTTATATAGTAAAGTGAAATTATCTCCCCTTAAACATATGGAAATAAGAAATTCCTTGTGACCGATAACAGCAAAAATATACAATCGAGAGAATGTGAGACAAAATTTTAACTTTTACCAAGGAATATCGAGCATAATATAACTAACATCGTCAATGGTAACTTACCTCAGAAGGTAATAATAGGAATTGAGAACACGATGCTCTATTCTGGAAACTATGGAAAGTCAGCCTTTAAATTTACCCATTTCGGAGCTTAGGAGGATCAGTTTACATTGTGAATGGTCAAACCAACGGTCGTGATTATGAGGATATATATGAAGAACCACATTCTCAATTGCTCACGTCCTTTCTTACGATTTATTTGCCAATACTGTATCTTGCAGTGATAACGACAGGCGTCGATCTCAAGAATTATGCTGAAAACTAATTTATATGCATACGATCTCACTGCTGATCTTTCAGCCTGTAATGCTTATCATCTCAATATTCTAAGAAAAGGAACATTAAGATATTGAATCTCAAATTTGGACAAAGTTTGACCTCCTCAATCTCAGTTCTGGTGTATTTTGAACATCCTCAAATCATCGAGATACAGAGTACAAATATAATCTTGGAATTATAATGATGAATGAAGAAGAAATATTAAACGCCCTCGGAAACGAAAGAAGATTTTAGGTGTATTCGCCTGTAATGAACTCTGTTCTGTGAAAATTGGTACAGATTCTGGTCTTATCATCAATATTCTTCTAGGGATGTTTCAAGCAATGGACATTGTATCCGTGTATAAGAATAAAAATAATGTGTATATTTCAAAACAGGGGAAAGAAGCTGTAGTGTTTAGTAAGCATATTGTAACATCTTTTAAAAAATATAATAATGTCAATATGTTTAAACCTTATGTTTTCCTGTACAACCTATCAGGTCTAATTTATGTGGTGTATATGTATTTATTTCATTATATGTTTTTAAATATTGTTTCTTTTAATAAACTTGTAATATATTTGATGGTAATTTAATGTTAACGATTATGAGTTTGCACTTATGGTGTAAAGGCTTTAAAAATAAAAAAAACTTGTTTTCTTTCCTGCTTTTATATTCCCAAGACTTATTTGATAAAGAAAAAAATATGACTTTGAATAATAAGATCAATAGATCAATAGATCAATAAGCATCAATAGATCAATAGATCAATAGATCACAACTGGCAGGAGGGTAGTTGGATGGTGGTTTTGATTTACTGATTACTGATTAGTATGCTAAAAACGCTTACAATTTAGTGAAAAAAGTTGATCTTAATCCATAGATCAAATAGATCAATAGATCAATAGATCAATAGATCATGATTGAACAGGGGTAGGGTTGGTGGCTTGATTTACTGAATTTACTGATTTACTGTGTAAAAACGTTACAATTTTAGTAAAAAATTTGACCTAATCAATAGATCAATAGACAATAGATCATGATTGGACAGGAGGGTAGGTTGGGTGGCTGTTTGATTTACTGATTTACTGATTTAGGGTATGTAAAACATGACAATTTTAGTAAAAAATATGACCTGAATCAATAGATCAATAGATCAATAGATCAATAGATCAATAGATCACATATGGACAGAAGGGTGGTTGGATGATGGTATGATTTACTGATTTACTGATTTAGGGTATGTAAAAAATGTAAGTTTTTATGTTATAAACATGAAAAGCTTAAATTTTTTTTTTAGTAAAAACAAAAAAAATTAAAAAATAAAATAAAAATAATAAATTTTTGAAAAAAAAATTAAGTTGAAAACAGAACATGTTTGCGTTCTCGTACCGGATCGCACATGCGGGCGCATGCGCCCGTTTCACGACGGATCGCGCCGGAGGGCGCGCCTGCGGGCGCGCACACGCTTCGGCCCGGGGCCAGCTGACGGAAGGAACCAGCATCGCTCTAGCAAGTCTCAAACACTCATATTCGAACTCTATAAACATATATTTTAACACCAATATTGTACTATTATACAAATATTTACTATCCCAGCACCGCACCGGAGCCAGCACCGGTGCCATTGTCAACTCAAACTCTACAGATTCAGACTCCTTTCTCCTTCCTCCATACACTAGCCAAATTTCAGCCTTCTATGATCAATTTTAATTTTTAGAGGGGGTGGGGTCCCCCTTTGGGGGACCCAAGGGGTACGGTTAAACTTCCGGCCACGACAAGATTACCTCACCATCTAACCCCCTCCAATATTTTAACCCAATACGATAACTCCAACCTCCATAGATATATATATTGGACTCAGAGGCTGAGCCAGAGCCGGAGTCGGAGTCGGAGCCGGAGCCGGAGTCGGAGTGCGTAAAAAAACGATTCCTTACAGGAATCGTTTTTCGACTCAGATTCGATTCCCTACGGGAATCGAATCTTCGACGTATAAAAAATAATGTGTATTGTGTGGGTGCGGCGCGGCAAGCGCTCGAATAAAAAATAATACGAATAACACAACATATCCATTAACTTATCTCAAAAACACGTGTCCTTATCAGCTACGCTGATAAGGACACGCTACGCCCGTATTCCAAAAGTGGTCACTGAGATTGGGGCCATACACTATATTTATATATATATTATATATATATATATTAATATATATATTATTATATATATATAATATATATATATATATATATATAATATATATATATATTATAAATTAATTATATATTATATTATATATATTATATATATAATTATATATATTAGATAATATAATATAATAATATATATATATTAATATATCTAATAAAAAGAATATTTGTATATATAAAAAATATATTATATATATATATATTATATATATATATATATATATATATATATATATATATATATATATATATATATATATAAATTATTATATATATAGATATATAATATATATAATATATATTATATATATATTATATATATAAATATATAAGAGCTATGGTTAGATTTTGGTTTAGTACTAGAATTCTAATGATTAAATTTAAGTTTGAAAGGTCAAGGTATGTGTGGTTTTATATGGTCCATCTGAGAGTAATGTTGAAGAGAGTGCGAATTTCTGGGATAATCTGAATGATGTTTTGGAGGGGTGAGTAGGAGCTTCAGATTGCTTGTGTTGGGACCTAAATGGTTGGATAGTGATCAAAAAAGGGATGGATATAACATTCGCTTTGGCTTGACTGCGGGCATTTTGAATTGAAGGTCTTGATTGATTTCCGTGAGGAGAGAGGTATGTGCGTAGTAATACTTTCTTAAACACAAAAATATTCATAAGATATACAGAGTTGGTTAGGTAGAGATCGTCTCGAAGTGAAAAGCATGATACTTATTTGATTGGTGAAGAAGAGATGTTAGGTAGTGTTGGATGTTTTAAATATTGAAGAATTAATGGGATTATCGGAATCATTATGTTGTTTAATGTACAAATTAAGTAGGGGGCTTGATGGAGAGGAAGGAAGGAATGCGGTAGAAATCAAGAGTGAGAAGTTAGTGATGACGGTACAATTCGGATGATTCTTAAGATTACTTCCATGTATCGAGGCAGATTGAACAGGTTGTGAAACTTTCTTAATCTTCACGGCAGCTGGAAGTAGCTGTTTTTAGCAGTGCAAAGAAGTGGGTGATTGCTAAGTAGAATGTTTAAGAACTTAAACAGTTAGTGTGGAAATGAAGAGGTGAGGCAACGGTTAAAAGTAAAAAAGAAGCAGGGCTGAATGCTACCAAAAATTCCAATATCATGGTTCAAAAGAAAAATGTTATAGTATATAAGGATGGAAAAAATGAATACTGAAAGATGCATACGTAGGAGGAAAAAAGAGGTAAACGAACAGTTTGGAAGGAGGAAGAATAGGGACTTAAAGGAAATAAGAAGCTCTTCGGCGAAGGAAGGCGCGGAAAGGTAAAATGAGAATAAAAGGGAATTGCTTGAAAAATGAACAGGTGATGGTGCTTTCGTAATTGATGAAAACGGATGTGAGGGGAGTGTGGAGGGGCACTCGAAAATCTGCATAAACTGCAGTAAGAAGAGTGAATGATGTGTGTGATTTGGCCAAGGAAAGAAGGAATAGGTATTTTGGAGATGAGGTCATTAGTAAGGAGGAGGTAATGGTAGAGCTGAGAAAGTATTGAAGAATGGAAAATCTGCAGGTATAGATGAACTTACTGGGTGAAATGAATCAAGAACGGAGGCGAGATGAATTGTATTGGATTGAAGAGAAAATAAGAACAAAAGAGTTTAGGAGGATATAGTCGAGTGATTGGAAGCAGGGTCAGCATTTAGTACCCTTATAT
>JABUQX010071932.1:67500-77500 GCA_015478945.1 Trachelipus rathkii | reverse complement strand
TAGCATTTTCACGGGAACACCTTCATTGAACCGTCGTGATTGGGTGAATGTGCTCTTTACGGATGAGTCCAGAGTCAGTCTCTACACCTCCCATTGGCGATCCAGAGACTATCGAGGACCTAATAAAAGGTACGCGCAGTGTAATATGCCTTACATTGCCATTTGGAGGAGGATCTCTCTCATGGTCTGAGGGGGCATATCATTAACGGGCCGTGCAGAGTTGCACATCTTAGATGGCGGTTCTCCAACCGCCGCATGGTACATAGCAGACATCGTTGATCCGTATGTCGTGTCATATGACCTATACATTCATGACGGATTCACCCTAATGCATGACAACGCAAGAGCACACAAGGCCAGATGCGTCACCGAACACCTAACGACGGTCCAAATTAGGACATTGGATTGGCCAGCATACATTCTCTACCTAAACCCAATTGAATATATGCGGGACATGTTGAAACGATAGTTGCGACAGCTGCAACCACCTCCAGAAACCCTCCAGGCACTGCGGCAGGCTGTGCTTTACGTATTGTATCAGATTTCCGTGGAGGACATTCGGCACTTCATTGAGAGCTTGCCACGTCAGTGCCAAGCCGTAATCCGTGTCAAAGGTGGCCATACACGATATTGAGTAACATCATCCACACACGAACCTTTACCCCAATCGCTAAAGCTGGAGTTACATGGTTTGTCATTTACCTTAATTATAGCCATGGCTGACCCTATACACCCCCAACATTATTACAGCGTTGTATACTATGTCCCTATGTTCCTAATGCTATGTTATTTGCATAATAAAGTTACAAAGCGTTCTGGTCCTTTCTGTAGCCTGTTAACGTCATATGACCAAGTGGTGCGTTAATTTTGACGAATAATATATATATATATATATATATATATATATATATATATATATATATATATATATATATATATATATATATATAATATATATATTATTAAATATTTTTTTTTAAATATATATATATATATATATATATATATAGTATATATAACGCTATAGCCAGGTGGTGTTGAGGAGTCTGAACACCCCTCCCAACCACCTTCCGAATTATTTACACTATCAAATTTTTTTTCATTATTTGAGATTTTTATTTTAATTTTCCAGAATAATTAAAATAAAAATAACTCTAATTCGAGTATACATTAATATAAATTAGGAAAAGGTATTTATGGTTCTTGAAGATTTCTTGGGTTTGTGGCTGTTGAAAGTACAAAAGGAGGATCTCTAACAGAGGCAAAACTACGAAAGTTGAAATAAATAGAGACAATCTGATTATACAACGATTTGATGGTGTAGCAGAGATGAAGAAAAGATTTAGAATTGTTCAAGCTAACGATAATATACAACGGTATTGTAAGTTTGTTCATTGCTGTTCACATTCGTGTGGAATTTTAATAGAAAAAAGTAGGAAATATTTTCCCATCAACAAAATGGGCAAGGCTGACAAGATTGTGTGAAGCAAGGTGGGTTCAAAGTTACGATGGATAGTTAAGAATTAAAGAAGCTTTCTAAACAAGTTGAAATTTTAGAGGAGTTTGAAATGGATCAAGATATTGAACCTTTTTCATAAACCTCAAATCTTTTGAAATTTGTAATCACGATAAGGTAGATTGTAAGTTTAATTATGATTTCAACTTTATTCTCCGTCACTCGTCAATTATGTACTATATTACAGTCTCCATCATTAGTGACAGCAACTGCTCTTAATCATATTGAAAATGTGATGCTTGTTTTGAAAGATTTTCGCGCAAAAAATTCGATGAAAAGTTTTCAATCATTTTGGAAGTTAAAGCAAAAAATTTTTTTTTTTTTTTTTTTTTTTTTTTTTTTTTTTTTTTTTTTTTTTTATTGAAGAAACGAGAATGCCGAGTATCAAAATCAATGTAAAATTTAAAAGATATAAAGCAATTTCAATTACTTTTCTTGAAGAAATTTCAAACCCGTTGGAGAGGAAGTTTACGAGTCATAGACCCATACTTACCAAATTTAGTAAGTTTGCGAAATTTGTAAATAAATTTGATATCAAGATTCCTATTTGGATTGTTAATGATTTTAGCATCTATCTCACCCACAAAATGTACAACAGAAAGATATTTATCTACTCTGAAAAGGCTAAAAAAACAATCTCAATTCTACATGGGAGGAGAGATTAACAGAACTGGCTTTTGCTAATATATCCATCATAACTAAAACATAAATGGAGGAAGTAATTAATCATTATGCTAAGAGAGCAAGAAGAATAATTTTTTTAATATATGTAAAATAAAACCAGCATTTTTTTATATTTTGAAATTGCTATCAATGCTTATTTTGTTCCCTTTTGCTCAAGTAAATATATATATATATATATATATATATAATATATATATATATATATATATATATATATATATATATAATATATATTCTTTCTTTCTTTCTTATCTTCCTTCATTTTCCCAAGAAATAGGGGTAAGTGCGTGAACGAGCATCCGGAAAAAAAAAGCAGTAGAAGAACATGACATAAGTCGAAGAAAGCCAGCCTTACCGCCCCCTCAGTACATTAATTAGTGAGAACTCATCGCAGTCAGAAATCCCCCCCTAAAGCTTCATGGGACAGCGATGGACCTCACTATGGTAGATCGTCATGTAAGGGTTTCATCCCTTGGCCCAGGTGGGCCACAACCATACCCGCCTCACAAAACCCCCCGCCATTCATTCCTGTTATACAACTCTTTCTTTTCGCCTCTATCAAACTCACTTTTCTCTCTTCCAGGCATTCCTTTATCTGGCATCAGTCCACATTTTTATTCGATCTCAAATCCGTTCGTTCCCAACACAACTAGCAGCTTATCATCCGCTTAACCCACCGACTATCATCCATCCTTTCCATATGACCAAACCAACTTAATAAACTCTCGATTATTCTCTCATTTACCCATTTTTTTCACACCAAACAACCTCTAATACGTTCATTTCTCATTTTATCAATTCTTCTCCACACCTAGCACACCCCTAAGATTGTCCAATTCTGAACACATTGAAACTTTAGATCTTATACTTCTTATTCCAGACCATAGTCCTTCACTTACTATATACATTAATTCAGGTAACAACATACCCTCATGTAAGACCCTAGCGCACTCAAGACTTAGTCCCTTTTACATTCACCAACGATTTAATTGCACCAGCCACCTTCCTGCCATTCACAACTTTCCTACTACACTCTGCATCATCCGTTCCCTTTTCATCCAACATATATCCTAAATATTTAAATTCAGACACTTGTTCCAGTTGCTCACCATGTAACATAATTTCACACAGAGGACTGTCCTCACTCACAACCATAACCTTACTCTTATCTACGTTTACTTTCAAACCCCTCCTTTTACACACGCTGCCAAATCTCTCTACCAATCCTCTCAAACTCTCTTCAGATTCGCCACACAAAACCAAATCATCCCCATATAATAGGTAGGACACCCTCCACTCTCTTCCATTCTCTATCATTCTAACAATTTTCCCTGTCTAATTCTTTAATAACCCCATCCATATACAAATTGAATAACCAAAGAGACATAACACACCCCTACCTCACTCCGCTTTATCCTAAACCTAATCACCATTGAACACCAAATTTATTCTTACACACGCTTTCAACTATCGTCATAATACTTTTGATTCCATTCGAAGCCTACCACCAACACCATATATCACTAACACCTGCCATAGAGCTTCCCTATTAACTCTATCATACGCCTGTTGCAAATCCATAAAACCTAAATACAATTTATTCTTCTTCTCCCTCATTTTCTCAATCATTTGTTTCAATGTAAAGATTTGATCCACACATCCTCTACCACTCCTAAACGCACCTTGTTCTTCACCAATCAGTCCCTTCAGTCACTCGAGCGCACTCCTTTTCGATCCAAAAAATACCAGCATATGCTCCCTACAACACCAATAAACTTATTCCCCTATAATTTCTGTACAGTTCCCTTTTCTCCCTTACCCTATATAAGGTACTATACCGCTTCCACCAATCCCTTGGAACGTATACCTCTATAACGCTTTAATTACACAACTTCTAAATCCATTCAATCACAAATTCACCTCCATTCTTGATCATTTTCACTCAATAATTTATCTATACCATGCAATTTAACCATTGCTTCAACTTTTCACATCTACCCATGTACCTCTTCCCTTAAATAATAACTCATCCAAAACACCATTATTCCTCTTACAAACCATCAAGAACCACACACATTCACTAATCACCTTCTTCATTACTGTTAATATTGTGAAGAGATTTTCGAAGTGGTCTTTCCACGACTCCCCTCCACAGCCTTCATCAGTTCAAAAGCACAATCCTCTATCCATTATTCTAAAGCAGATTTCCCCTTATTCTAATTCTTAACCTTTCGCGCCTTTCCTTCCAGAAAGAGCTCCTATTCCCTTGAAAGTCCCCATTCATCTTCCTTCCAACTGTTCATTTACCTCTTGTTTTTCTCCTACGTATACACTTTTTAGAATTTCTTTTTTCCTCTTATAAATAATTCCAAGCAATCTTTCTTTTGGAGTCTTCAATCATTTGCTTTTAGTGAATTCAACCACGCCGTTCTTTTTTACCTTTAAACCGCTTTCAATCACCTCTTCATTCTAACCATTCACTGTTAAACATTCTTACTTCCTACTTTAGCGAATCCACATACTTCCTTTGCACTACTAACAATTGCTTGCTTCATTTGCCCACAGATTTGTTCAGTATCAACTTGTTCACATTCAATCCGTTTTATAATAGCGAGCGCTCTTAAACATACTTATGCGCTTATTGGTCTTGATCACTTAACTCTCACTCTTAATTATACCTACTTCCTTGTCGTTATCGAATCTTCCTCTCCATCCAGCCTCCCACTAGCTTGAAATTTTACATAGAACAACAATATATATATATTATATATATATATACTATATATATATATAATATATATCATATAGTATATATATATATATATATATATATAATATATATATATATATATATATACTAAACCGTATATATTATATATATATATATATATATAATATATAATATATATATATATATATATAATATATACTATATATAATATATATATATATATATATATATATATATATAAATATAAATATATATATATATATATACTATATATATATTAATATAAATATTATTATATATTAGTATAAAATATATTAGGTATATATATATGATATATATATATATATATAGTATATATTATATATATATAATATATATAATATATATATATATATAATTAAATGATAATCTATTCTAAGTGATATTTGGTCGATAAAGGATGTTTTCAGCTCAGTCAAGGAAAGAATGATGATTGGAGGTTTCGATCGCAGTCATGACATATGAAGATCCTCTTCGCATGATTATAGGGCGACAGGGCTAGCATACCCGGTCCTTTCCTTTTTTGCTTGAATTACTCTTGGTTCAGCGGTTGGTATCTTATGCGCCTAAGCAAAATCCTCTGGAGAGCTCTAGGAGAAATGAGTTTTGAACCTAATGGTAGAAAGATGCTAGCTCTACTGAAAGGGCGAAAACCCTACCTGAGAGTGTTTAACATCGAGGACTGGCGTCACATTGAGCTGAGACAATGGCTTTTCTGGATGTTCAGGGTTAAAAGATTTGGACTAGAAGGAGAAACACTGGACTACTTGACAGAGTGAAAGCTCTTTGCTGGGATTTTTTATATAAATATATATTATATATATATATATATTATATATATATATATATATATATATATATATTATATACTAATAATATATATAATATATATATTATATATATATATATTTATATATATATATTATATATAACTATATATATATATATATATATATACTTATATATATATTATATATATATATATATATATATATATATATTATCATATATATATACTATATATAATATCTATATATATATATATATATATATTATATTATATAATATATAATATAATATATATATATATATATATAATATTATATATATATATATAAATAATATATCTTATTAGGTTAACATATATTCGTTGATCAGTATGATAATTAGACAAGGTTATGATAAAATTTTGTAAAATATTACATGTTAATGTAAAAATAACATTGGAATATGTTTCGAGATAGCTTGACAAGTGTGAAATAGTTAACGTTTTTTTGTATGCTAATGTTAGTGACTTTACTGTGTTAGTATGGGAACTTTGTTATTGTTAGAGTTTATTGTGCTTAAATAAGGTGTGCTAGGTTTGTCATTGTACATTATATTCTTAAGTTCAGGTGATGATATGTTAGGCTTTATTAACAGTTTATTCGTGTTTACGTTAGCATATATTCGTGGTCAGTGTATTAAGACTTATTTTTATGTTATGTTAATCCGAAATGATACTCGAAAATGTGATATGAAACAATAGATCCAATAGATCATGGAGAAGCGGGACGGAGGAGGGATGAAGAGTAGGTGGAATTGGTTTGATTTACTGATTTTACTGATTACTGTTTTAGGGTATGTAATAGTCCAAGTTTTTTAGTTATAAACATGAAAAGAATAAAAAAAAATTATAAAAAAAAAATGATTTAAACAAATAAAATAAAAATAAATAAAAGTTTTGTGTTATGTTATACAAAATATGACTTGAATCAATAGATCAATAGATCAATAGATCAGTAGATCAATAGATCATAGATGTGGTGGGGAGGGTGGGGTGGGTGGTTTGATTTACTGATTTACTGCTTTAGGGTATGTAAAAGTACAAGTTTTTTACGTTATAAACATAAAAAGAATAAAAGTTTTGTGTTTTGTTATACAAAAAATAGGACTTGATTCAATAGATCAATAGATCACAGATGGACAGGAGGGTGCTGAGGAGGGTGGTTTGATTTACTGATTTACCTTTATTTACGTAGTAAATAAAAAGATAAAAATTTTGGTTAAAAGATATGACATAAATCAATACATCATAGATCACCGCTGGACCAGAAGGGTGCCTGGGAGAGGTGGTTTTATTTAATGATTTACTGATTTACTGCTTTAGGGTATGTAAAACATAAAAATTTAGATAAAAAAAATATGACTTGAATCAATAGATCAATAGATCAATAAATCACGCTTGGGCAGTAGGGTGCTGGGGAGGGTGGTTTGATTTACTGATTTACTGATTTAGGGTATGTAAAAACGCAATTTTTTTTTATAGTTATCACCACCGCACGGCAAAGCCCTATTCAAGGAGGATAGCTTCTCTAAAAAATTCAACTAACGAAAATTACGCAGATGAGGCACAGACGCGGGCTTTAAAGTTGAGGGAGATTAAATTGAGTAGGAAACACAGAAGATGGAAGAGAATTCCACAGAACAGAGTGGCAGAAAGAAGGAGGCACCGCAGTGAACTAGTCTGGAGTTGCTAATATCAACACAAAACCCATGTGCCGACACAGCACCCCTTGTGCTTAGAGGGCGTCTTAAAGGTGGTGCCGCGAGTGGAAAAAATTCCTCGAGCACTTGCCGCTACAGTACCTATAGAAAAGAGATAAAGCACCAACATCGCGCCGCCAAAAAGATAGAGGGTCAAGTGAACTAGAAAGTACAGGACAGTTTACAAAATCTTTTTTGCCTTTGACTATCCAAAAGCCGGTGAAACAGAGCCCCCCCAGATATGTGAGCAGTACTCCATACAAGGCGGATGAGGCCATTGTATAACTGGAGTAACTGTGAAGAGGGAAAAAAGTGTCGCAGTCTAAACAGAACTCCCAGTTTCTTTGAGGCCGCTCTAGCAACATTGCGATGTGAGGTTTCCAAGACATATTTTTGTTTATGTTAAGGCCAAGGATGTTTATATTGTCAACAGGAGACACGAGAGAACCGTCGAAAGAGATAGGAAGGTGTCTTAAGAGGAGATTTGTAGAAAGTTGAGTTTTTAAGAGAATTAAATTCACAAGTTGAGAACGACCTCACACCCGGAATTCTATCCAGATCAGCGTGAATAGAATCGGGAAGATTAAGACGAGACTGAACTCTAGAAGTAAAAGAAGGAGCAGAAATTGAAATGACTTGAAGAGTGTAAGGGTCGAGTCATCGGCATTATGAAGTGATAGAGTTAGTGTGTTGTGTAGAAGATCATAATGTATAAAGTAAGAATAAAGTATGGAGATAATATCCTATTCTTCCTTGCATGGGATATATGGTTATTACAAACATTCTGCGGACTGAATTTTAGCAAGAATTAGAGAGGACGTGATGAGGAAATTCGCGGCCGATTGACATCAATCAGCCCGAGAATAAGCTCAAGCTGATTTTGGAAAAAGCGCAGAGGCTAGAGCATATATGTGACAATGCCATAGCAAGCCTAGAACTACCCCAGGGTGACAGGAGGGCCGGGAGCTTGAGAGCAGTGAGGCATGCCATACCCGGTCAAATGCTTTGGATATGTCAAGCGCCACCACGCAAGTCTCCCAGTAATTCCTAAAGATGGAAAACCATAAATCGGTTAAATAGGGAAGTATAGTCAACGCAGTAGCCTCGAGCCGACGAGAAGCCCGTACTGGCGATGGAAAGAAAGGGAATGAGATTCCAGAATGGTCTACGAAATGAGAGTTGAGAAGGGTTTCAAAAGATCTTAGATAGAATACAGGTTAGGGCTAATAGGGCGGATAGTTAGAAGGTCACGCGGACCTTCGCTTCTTTTCGAATAGGTTGGAATATGCCGGCTTCCACAACTGAGGGAAAGTGGCCTAGTATGCGGCATAGAGAAAATAGTTGAACGAGAGAGGGGCTAGCACGGAAGCACACTCCCTCAAAACTCGGGGATCCGCCTTCCTAACGTTCATAGATTTCAGGAGCCCCATGTTCCCGATCAAATGTAATCTCAGGCAAAGGCATAGGAAACCTGAGAAGAGAAGGAGGAGGAAGAGGAATGCCATAATCGTCCAGGGTCGAGGAGGCCGAAGAGCAATTGGCACCTTTTCAGTGAGAGTTGCAACAAGAACCATCAAATCGAATAAGATGAGGAAAGGTAGATTTGCAGAAGTTTGGAGATGTTTTGGCAAGAGGCCAGAAAGATTTGTCAGTATGAGAGAGAACCAAGGAGGTTAGCGCACTTTCGTTTGATGAAAGCCCGCTTTGCTCGTCGAAGAGTATCCCTGCAACGATTTCTAGCAGAATGAAAATTGGCAAGAGTGATAGGAGAACGAGAATTTTCCACCCCCCGATACGCACTGTCTCTAGCCTGAAGCCAGAGAACAATTACGATCGAACCATGGATTATGAGGAGAGAACGATTTAGTCGAAGAAGGAAGACCTGCTCATCCCATCACGATGACAGCTCCCACCTTGTCGCACAAAGCGAAGCGTCACCAAGAGGAAAAGCAAGTCATTCCAATTATAGTAACTTAGAAAATGCAAAGCCCCAATCGCCCGATCAAAGTGCCAAAGAGAACGCGTATAAAGAACGTTTAATAAACATGAAAAAGCATAAAATTTTAAAAAAGAAATGTTTAAGCAAATGAACAAAAATAAATTAAAAAATAAATAAAAAATAATAAAAATTTTAAAATAAATTAAAAAATTTAAATTGAAAACAAAAATTAAACACAAAGAATAATGTAAAATTGAAATTATAATATAAAAAATAGAAAACAATATATTTTACTTGACGTTTGTAAAAAGAAAACGAGATTTTGAAAATAGGCATGTCAGTCTGAGGCTAAACGAATGTTTACTAACATAGCACCGCACCGGCTCTAGCACCGGTGCGGTACCAACTCTGTCTCATTCTCATTCTCCTGCCTCATCCTTCCTTCTTCCTTTCCTCCGTCTTCCTTCTGTTTTGCGTACTGTTCATTTCTTCTAGGGAAACCCCTTCGGGGGGTCTCCAGACACCCTTTACGAACTTACAACCATCATATTCGAGTTCTACGACC
>JABUQX010071932.1:45000-60000 GCA_015478945.1 Trachelipus rathkii | reverse complement strand
TAATTAATATTATGAAAGCAATAATAATAATAATATAATAATAATAATAATAATAATAATAATAATAATAATAATATAATAATAATAATATAATAATAATAATAATAATGAATAATTAAAAAGCAGTATACTAGCTACACAAAAATAAATGATGAATAAAATAATAATAATAATATTATTATTAATGTAATGCACTACCAACAATATATTAATATTTGTAGAATGATCTTCGTGAAGACACGACAGTTGTTTCAGTGAGTAAGGATGAATTCCCGATTAAAATAACTTTGCTTTTGTTCTTCAAATGAATCTAGTTCTTACAAAGAAGGCTAGAGGCCATTTAGAACGTGCAAGCAAGGTTTAATAGAGGGAAGACTAATTATTACTAATAAACAGAGGTAAAGCCTCTGTCTAAGGGAACTAACTTGCTCCACCACCAGGGTTAAACTATGTCTACCATTACCACTAGTTACAATTTATCATGCACGGAAATTTGGAGAAACGCGATATGTTACACAATTTTTTGAAAACTCGCTAAACTTTTGGTCCATCAAATTTTATTATTTTATGACAAAATTTTATGTATATATATATATTTGTATATGGATATCTTCCATTAATGATTTAAAACCATAAAAATATATGGAATTTATGATTTTAAATATTTAATTTGAATATTTTCATAAATGCTATCGAAATTTGCATTTTTGATTTTGTCTCATTTATGAGGTAAATTCTGAGACCACGTGACCAACTATCAAGGTTATTTTTTAATATTTTTGAATAAATATTTATAAGTTTAGATATACCATTCGTCAGATATATATATAGAGATTGATTTTCAATCATAAAACTCAAAAGGGGAAAGGTCCAAAAGATAAATTTATAGGAAGTTTCAGTTTCGAGTATGCTCCCAAAAAATCAAATTTTCGCTATGAAAATTTTGGCAATATTTTGATTTATGATTTATTTAATATTTTTAACCTTTTTATTTGCTACGTTCTTTGGAATTTAAATTCAAGTTTTAACATTACTAAAAGATGATTCATTTTTTAGTGACGAGGCAATAATTTCTGACCTACTTATTTTGATTGAAATTTTTAATTTCAACCATGATGAGATTTTTTTTTTCTCTATAAGACATTTGCTATAATGAATTTTATTCCTTTAATTTCTGCGTTTTTACTTACTTTTCTTTAACCTTTTATTTTTATTATTATTATTGTTTATCCGAATCTTTGAATTGAAATTTTACTAATTATTCCTTCTTTATTAAAATTTTCCCAAATCTTTCATTTTCCCAATTTTTCCCTTTAGCGTTTTTGCTTACTTTTTGAGTGTGACTTTAACGTTTGTATGTATAAAAAAAAATAAACAAAAAATAAGTATACATCACGTTGGGAAAAAATGTGTATGTAAATATTATACTTTTAAACTTTCACCGAAAAAAGAGGGAGAATAAAAGATAGATAAAAACCTCGAAGATTCTTCCACCTATCAATAAAACTGGACATTAAATTGAAGACGAATTAACAAAAGTTTTTAGGTTGAAAGGTGATTTGACGCGGAATTTTAATTTCAGTGAATGAAACTGCAATGACTAAAAAACGTGGGCAATCGAATTTATTGCAACCTTGAAACTATTCTTAACAGAAGTGTATCAATATTGTATAACAACTCTTGGGTCCACTGTTCAAGTTGAATTATTCTGACTGGAACAACTCAACAAGAAGAGACTGATTTGTTATACAATATCAAAACACTTATCAAAAATTAATATATATACGAAACAAAAACTATTGCCTTTTTTGCTAACATCTGCAAGGAGAGAAGGGTTGGTCAGATGACCGTTAGTGGGGATCCCTAAGTTTGTCCAGAAAGGCTTTATGATGACATACCTACACAAATTTCCTAAAAACACCATTTAACGGAAGGAAGGTTTTCAATTCTCCGCTGTTGATTTATAAAAAAAAAGAATCAAAACAGCCCTAAATTAAACATCGGTAAGACGCCTCCAAAATGGCGCGGAACCTCTAAAATATGAAAGGTAGAGACCCGTCTTAAGGATAGGCCTCGATGAAAGATGTTAAGCTACTCGATACTGCATTGATAAAATGATCTCGTAGAATTTCTGATTCGACTCGGGATATAATCAAGGGGGCAGAGTCTACTGTTGAGTGCAGTAATTAAGAGAGTGAATGGAATCAGCCGCGCACGACGCTTTATAGTTCACGAAAAAGACGTCGAGGAGTTGGCGATAAGTAATTAATTAAATAAACCTCAATTTTAATTATTAACGTTTAAACAACAAATTTACTATCAAAAGATAGCAAATTTAAAACTATATATTAAATAAATAAATTTGTTGAATAAATCAATATGGATTTGTTACAAAAATTATCGAAAGTTTCAATGGCAGTCTTTGGCAACTTTATCACGTGTTTGATACAGGATACTTTTCTTCCCATAGAGAATTATATGATAAATATAACTTTTCAATTAAAGATAATTATCAATTTTAACAACAATTAATAGGACCAGTATTCTCTACTGATCAATTTGGTACAAGAATCAAGTCTCTAGCACAATTATGAGGCAAGATATGTTAATACTTCAATATAGAAATATGCAAGGTCAGCCGGGGTCAATACTTGACCTTTCGATTGAAGGAGGTCAATGACATTTATACAAGTAAAAGGTTGGAGTGTTGGGATCAATTTGATATATTAACCAAGACTGGCACTCATGGAGCATCTGGTCAACGAAGAGGGGAAAGGAAAACTTTCAATGTGAATTTTTCAATATTTTGAGAAGCCTATTTTGGCAAGTGGCTTACTGTAATTATAATTACTTAACTACAGCTTCGATTGAAGTGAAACTTTATAAAAATGTAATTCTATATCTTTAGTATAATTTGAGGAAGTTTGAAACTTCAAAACGTTATCAAAGGGAAGTTAGATGCAAACCGGTTTTTTGTATCCGTTTCATTTTTCTCAATTTTGTGGAAGGAAGAGGTTATTTATATATATATATATATACTTATATATATATATATATATATATATATATATATATATATATTTTTTTTTTGTAATATATATATATATATATATATAATATATATATATATATATACTATATATATATTATATACTATATATATATATATATATATATATATTTATATATATATATATTATATATATATATCTATATATATAATATATATATATATATATATATTATATATATAATATATATATATATACATGAAATATTTACATTCTTTTTGGCTGAAAATTTGCGTATGATAACTTTTTTTGACTGACATAAGAAGATCCGGTGAACCAGCTTTTTTAACAAAAATAATATGGGGGGGGGCTCCAGCCCTTAACCCCATTTTTAGGGGTTACAGGTAACCCAGGGGTCCCAAACTTGGAACTTTTACTATTTATTATTAAATGAATTAATATTGTGAATTTCAAAGGCGTAGCTCAATTATAAGGGATACTTTACTCTTACGAGCCCTTAGTGGTGTACGGTATGGTATTTTGAGATTTCTGGTTTAAAATTGCACCGACTGTCCAGGCAATTTTATATTAATAAATTTTAATTTTTATATGAAAATGATTATTAAGATTATTATTTACAAAATTTTAAAAGGAAATAGCGATGACTAATGCATTCACAATTCCCTTGATCACGATCGCAAATCAACCACTCGCGAATCCAGTCATCAAAACCCAAAAGGAAAACTGGCCACAAGTGGCAAATGAAGTAATTTAAAATAAATTACGACATTAAATTCCCCAGCCAAAGGAATCCAACAGAAAAATATGATTTGTTTTCGTAAGTTTTAGTGAAAGAAAATACAGTAAATAAGTATACTCTTCATTCGCCAGTGAACTGTGTCTGAAGGATAGGAAATTTGAATGGGTCGGTAGTGGGTCACACTCAGGCATATGTAATATAACTTAACTCTCACGTCTTGCATACTCTAGTTTCAAAATATCACTACTAACAGAAGGCAATGACACTGATTTCATTAAAAGGGGGGTGGTTTTCCTTTCCTTTTTATAAGGATAAAGGTGGGTTAATAATCCCGAACCACCAACAGTATCAAGTCAAGGGAATTACGGAAACCCTTCCCCCAAAGAAATTTCCATCCCAAGACTACTGTTTTCTCGAAGAATATTATAAGGTCATCACCTCTAGTTCTGAGAGTAAATGTATTTTGAAACGAATATACAAGGCACTTGAAATTACATTACACAGTCAGTATGTCCCGGCACACACAACCCTGAAGTAAGAAAACCCCTAATGCCGTACAAAAGGAGCTTAACTACTTTTGAAGAGTCCTGGGGACACTGGTGAGAGGAATACACAATTCACGTTTGAATTTAAAGTATAAGTAAGAAAATTATTAGATTATTTTTAATGTTCAATAGTAAGAGAAATTATATGATAAGTTTTTTGATGTTGTCTAAATGGATAATAAGGTTGTCGTCGAAGCTTATTTCGAATCGAATATAGCTTTGATCCGACGGGAAGCCAGGATGTTAGCCTGGCGGCGGTTCCTAGGGGGAGAACTTGATGTTGTGGGTGATTCTTCTTCTGTGGAAGAATCATAAATATTACTATGAATTTCCAAAGGGTAAAGATGAATGACTGCGCGAGTAATTTCACCTGTTCTCGTACTCAAGGAAACCGATCGTACATAGCCGTCAGGGGAAGTATGTAAAACTTTTACAATTCCCAATTTCCATTTTAAACGGGGACCGTCATCTTCCACCAGGACGACGTCTCCGACAGTTACATTTGGGCGATCAGATTTATTGTAAGATTGCCTTAAATTTAACAAATAATCCTTTTCCCATTTAATTTTAAATTTATTTACAAGGGAGAGGATGTATTTGTAGCGTTTACCAATTTTTATAGGATCTAAATATGTGGGATCCATTTCAATAAGTTCCTCTGGAACGGGGAGTGAGTTTAATTTATGCCCTGTTAATAAATGGGAAGGGGTGAGTGGTTCCTCACTATGGAGGTCATCCCCTACAAAGGTGAGAGGACGGCAATTCAAAACCGCCTCTACTTCAATTATAATAGTATAAAATTCATCATAAGTGATGAGGGCATTAGTAAGGGTACGTTTCAAATGGAGTTTGGTTAACCCAATGAGACGCTCAAAAAATCCTCCGTAGTGGCTGCTACGAGCAGGATTGAACCTCCATGTAATGGAGTATTGATTAAAGAATTGTTTTACAGATGGTAAACTATGTAACTGTTTTAAATAATCAGATGAAGCATGGAAGTAGGTGGCGTTATCTGAGTAAACAACAGAAGGAACACCACGTCTACCCATGAAGCGGCGGAATGATCTCAAAAAAGATTCTGTGCTATTGTCTAAAACGAGCTCGAGATGGACTGCTCGAGTCGTTGCACAGGTAAATAATACAATATAACATTTGGTGGTAGCTGTTTTTGAAGTTTTAATTATAAAATGACCTGTCAGGTCAACTCCCAAAATAGTAAATGGCTTAGTGTTAATAACTCTTACTTTAGGCAAAGCAGCCAGAGGGGCAGACCTAAAGTGAAGAGCTTGCAAACGTTTACACAAAATACATGGTCTTGTGACTTTTTTAATATTAGTTCTCATATGGGAAAAATAATACTTTCTGCGTATTATTAAAAGGAGCTCAGAGGTTCCTAAATGATGAAAGGACATATGGGTGTCCCATATGATGAGTTTTATCAAATGATGATTATTTGGGAGTAAATAAGGGAATTTGGTGTCATAAGGTAGGAAGGAGTTTCCTAACCTTCTGTCGCACCTGAGTATACCATTTACTAATATTATATTAAGCTGTTTACACAGATGTGTAAGGGGTTTTTTATTTTTTAAACAATCTATTTCGGATTGAAAATGCAAACTTTGCATAAATTTGATCCAATATGACTCAGAAATTTGTTTCTCCTCAATGGAGAGTTGATGGGAGAGTTCAGGTTTAATAATTGATTTATTTAAAGGGGATTTATTTACAGAGTTTTTCAAATTATTTATAAACCTAAATACTAAAGCTGTTATTTTTACAATTTTATTATAAGATGAATAGTTCTCACTGTTCAGTATACTTTCAACAGGAGTAACTGTCACAGCTGAGATTATTAAATTTTCTTCTTCATTTTGTGAAGAGGAAGGATGTTCCCTCCAGACTGGCCAGTCTGAGGGATTTAAGAGCCAAGTTGGACCTGATGTCCATAAATCAGAAGCTAAATATTTACAATCTGACCCGCGGGAAGCAAGGTCAGCGGGGTTGTCCTGTGTAGGGACATATTTCCACTCTATAGAGGGAACATTTTTTCGAATCTCGTCCACCCTGTTCTGGTTAAAGGTGGGGAGTTGTTTTTGGGAGAAAATCCACTGCAAGGTGACTTGACTATCACACCAAGCATATATTTTCTCAAAATTTAATATGTTTTCAAACGTTTCTAATATAAATTTTAACATGCGAGATGATAATAGAGCTCCCATAAGTTCTAATCGGGGGATGGAAAGCTCTTTAATGGGGGATACTTTAACTTTTGATAATAATATTTTTGAAATGGGTGTTGAGTCTGCACAAGAGACTACATACACCACAGTACCGTATGCAGAGCCAGATGCATCGGAAAAAGCGTGGAGTTCCACATTAATTGAATATATAAGTTGCCTAGGCAATTTTAAGTTTAAACATTGTTCAAATTGAACCACAAGTGATCTCCATTCTTTTTGAAGATCATTGGGGATCTTGTGGTCCCAGTCAAGTTTTAATTTCCAAATTTTTTGTAGAAGCATTTTGCCTCTTATAACCACGGGTGACAAAACACCAAGAGGATCAAAAGCAGATGCAACATTATGCAATATTTTACGTTTGGTATTGGCTTCTGGGTCGAAGCTACGAGTGGGGTAAGACATGGTATCGGAAGAAGTATCCCATTCCATACCTAAAATTTTCAAACAAGGTTCTTCTATGCCCAATTCTTTCTCTTGAAACATAGAAGCAGCGAGAGATGAGTTGGAAGCCCACTCTCTTAAATTTAAACCAGCCTCTGCAAATAAGGACCTGGTTTCTAAAAAATATTGTTTTATTTCCTCCTCGGTATCAAATGTACCGAAAAGGTTATCTACATAAATTTGTTCTAATATGGCATCCTTGTATGCCGTTTGGGATTTATTTACATGGTGATGGAGGCATGCTGCCAATAAAAATGGACTACAAGTTGCTCCAAATAGTACTGATTTAAACCTATATGTTACTATAGGCGATTGGGGGTCTGAGGGGTCTCTGACCCATAAGAAACGAGTTGAATCTCGATCCTTTTCTGCTAAACGAATCCCTAAGAAAGCTTTTTCAATATCTGAGGAAGTTGCGTACTTTTTTATTCTAAATTTTAATAATAATTTTCCCAGATCTGTTATCAGAGACGGACCACTGTGTAAACAGAAATTTAAACTGGGATTATTGGATGAGCAGTCATAGACTAAACGAAGTTTAGTTGTAGAGGAATTTTTGCGCACCCCATGATGAGGTAAATAATGTAACTTGGCTTCAGGATGGAGGGGGGTGGAAGGTTTTACTTCCTCGATGAAGTCAAGGGACAGCTGTTCCTTTATCACATCGTTGTATGATTTCAATAATTCGGGTTCAGTCCTGAGCCGTTTCAGTACACTATAAAGTCGACGTTTCGACAAAGAATAATTATCTGGTAAAGTGGGATGATTTGTACGCCATGGTAATGACACTACATATTTCCCATTAATAAAGCGCAAATTTTCCTTAAATGATTCAAGGGTAGTTTTTTCAGCTAAAGTAAACTGCTCATCAGGTAATATTCCAATATGGGAGAGAGACCATAAACGATCCAAGTCGTCTATGGAGTTTTTGTTATATTCCTCCTCTGTGATTACAGAAGGAGGGGGAATAGAGTCCTCAGCTGAGGAATTTTTTATATTTTTTATATTTTTTATTAAAGCAGAATCAGTACTAGAAGCTTCAGCTGAAGCAGATAAAATATTTTGATCAATATTTTTAAGGGTGTGAGAGTTCTCACAAGTCTCAGAGGAGACAAAATTCATATTTTTTGTACTTTTCGAGGGGGAAATAATAATTTTTTCAGAAAGGTGATGTTCATCACCAGCCTCAGTTGAGGCAAAATTCATATTTTTTGTACTTTTAATGGGGGAAACAATTTCACAAGCCTCGTCCGAGGCAGACAAAACCTTAAACCTATTTACTAAATCTAAATATTCCTCTTGGGAAAAATATGAAAGTTGATGCGCATTATTTACAACTTCCCCTCCCTCGGCATCTTCGAAGGGAGGTGAAGGATTTAAATTCAAAGAGTCCTCTGCCTCAGTTATAGAGAGGGGAGGATTTTCACTTAAAGCTAATGGTTCTTCCTCCTCAATTATAGGGAGAAAGGAAGAATGATCAATATTTTTATGATTAGAATGACTAAAACTGATTATAGGATCAAAAAATTGGACTTCGGCCCTAAAAGAAGATACAATAGTGACTTGAGAATCTGTGCCACCAGAAGTAAAAGGTAATTTGCCCCAAATAATATTACCTACATTTGTTTTTAACAAATTTACATTGTTTATTTTCTCATATGATTGGAGAAAATGGGGGAGGTTGTCGGATCCTAGGAGTAACCCAATATCCGTAATAACATCTGATGTTGGGTAAGGATTGGCAAGTGGGATACGATATTGTCTGAGCATTTGTGTGGTCTTTACAAGCCCAGGTATTTTAAGATCGTTGGGAAGACGATCTACTATAACAGCAGATATGGGGATCACCCCCTCCTTGGTACTGATGTTTATTGTGACCACATCATGCACCGA
Source organism: Trachelipus rathkii (assembly GCA_015478945.1). Classification (NCBI taxonomy): domain Eukaryota; kingdom Metazoa; phylum Arthropoda; class Malacostraca; order Isopoda; family Trachelipodidae; genus Trachelipus; species Trachelipus rathkii. The sequence continues at coordinate 51,110 of JABUQX010071932.1, read as the reverse complement.
AGGGGTGCCCTTTTTGTTAATTCCGTTTATGGAGATGTTAACAGTGGAATGGGGAATGCAGTTTAATATTTTAGCCACTGATTTCGATATCAACGAGAGTTGAGATCCTTGATCGAAAATACTTCGAACTAAGATGGGTTTGTCTCCTTTATTTATTTTTAAATCCGCTATGGGAAGAGCTACACCGTTGCTCTGGGCCAACAAGGTGGAAGTTAGGTGGTTTGAGGCGGATTGGGGTACAGTTGTAACATATTCTGGTTTTTTATATTGGGGACAAAGAGCAGTATGATGCTCAGGAGACTGACAAGTGTAACACTTTTTAGTGTTTTGGCAATCAGGTGTAGGGTGACTGCTACTCAAACACCTTCGGCACCAATGATGATTTTGGACAATTTGGTTTCGAAGTTCAAGAGTGTTTATAAGACTACAATTGGCGGTGTAATGACTGCTGTTACAGAAACGACATTTTATAGGGTTATTTTGACCATTATTATTATAAAAAGTGAGGTTATGATTATTATTTGAAGGGCGATGTTGATAATTATTTTGATTGTTATTATAATATGGGGTTCTATTTTGATGGTTAGGGGGTTTATTATTGTTAAACCTATTAAAGTTGTTATTAAAGTTAGGTTTATTTTGGTTAGGTTGGTAGTTTTGTTTATTATTGGACTTTTGAGATGGTGAGTTTACATTTGTATTTAATATAGTCGATTGTTTGGGTTTGGCCCCTTGTCCCTTCCATTTATTATTGGAAGGTGAAGTATGCTCAGATTTTTTAGGGGGATTTTTATTGTCCTTGTTGGATAATGTTTGACCTGAGGCCTCTAAAACTGATAGGGCCTGGTTTAACATATCAAAAAGGAAATCAAGGGTCCAGTCTTTACCGACATGTTCCCATTTAACTTTTCTTTAATTTGTGAAGGCAATTTTTGGGCCAGTAAAACACCCAAGATAGTAGAGCCAGTATCGTCATTGACGGTCAAGCCCTTGACCTTTAAAGACTCGACATAGCAATGTACATCGGCTTTAAAAGCATACAGATCAGAGTATTCATACTTTGGTGGGGTTAGTGTAGTTAATTTTAATATTAAGGTCTCCTTGACCTTTGCGGGGCTATCGAAATCCTTTTTAAGAAGACTTCGAATAACTTTATAATTATCACCGGTGATGGCATAGCCAGATACCATCTGTTTTGCTGTGCCTTGAAGGCAGTCCAATAATAAATCAAGTTTACTAAGGTCAGAGTAATTCTGACCTCCGACATAGTTTTCAAATGATTCAATGAAAGAGGCATATTCTAAAATATTGCCACTAAAGGTAGGTAGTTTTTTAATGGGACGTTTAAATGCCTCCGGCTCTCTAGGGGTAGCCGGGACAATCGGTGATGTAGGGCGAGAAGCTGGTCGCGAAGGTGGTTTAGTAAGTTCTTTAATTTTATGTTCAATGGCGCTGATGGAATCAAAAATAGAAGCATGCCTTTCGTACGTAATGTTGCCATCGATTAAAAGATTTTCCTCGTCAAGGAAATTTGCGATGTTATCATCAACTTCTGTTAATTTAATGTCTAAACTTTCTAATCTTTTTATAAGAGAATTTAATTTGGGAATATCGGGGTTGGCAACCATTAATTGGGTATTAGTTTCGTTAACTGTCTTTGTGACATGAGAACGTAACAATTTGCGCGATTTTTTAAATGCCTCGTACTGTTTGAGGTCACTATCTGACAAATCAGACATGGGGGAAGCCATTTTTAATCAAAAATTTAAAAATATATAAACAGAGAAAAATGTGTCTTGAGACACAAAAAAAATTAAAATATTCAAACTATAAGATTAAATGTTGATTTGTAATGTTCAACAAAAAATGTTGAACCGATGAACCGGTCTCAAATGTACCGGTATAAAGCGCTGGAAAATATTGTATATAAATTTATACATAAAAGTGTCTCGTGACACTAAATATTCAAATTGTATACTAAGTTATTTTATAAAAAAAAAAAATGTATATATATCGGATCACTCGTTGTGATATGAATACCTGTGTAAGGTTTGAACGAGGAATATATATATATATATATAAATATATATATATATATATATATTATATATATATATATATATATATATATATATATATATATATATATATATATATATATATATATATATATATATATATATATATATATATATATATATATATATATATATATATATAAAGAATTTTATGAATATCAATGTTAGAAATATTTAAACTAACTTAATACTAAATAATTGTGTTTATATTACACAAACAAGTTTTATATAATAATGAAACTTAAAATTATTTAAAAACGTATGTTTTTCTACATACAACAAGAGAAATATTTTTTACTAATGTAAAAAAAATAAATGGAGTTCAAAAAACTTCCAATTGAATGAAAATATTTTATTTGAATATATATATATATATATATAGTGGTTTTAACTAGGCCACTAATATATAAAAAAGGTTTTATTATTTATATATATATATATATAATGTAGTTTTAAATATTAAAAATATTTTTACTAAAATATTTTTTAAAGAAAATAACTGTAGTTGTTATTTTATTTTGATTTTATAAATTTTTTAAAGTTTTTAAAGGAATAATAAAAATTCCCCTAAATTGAGGGGAAAATTATTTGAAAAATTCCCCGAAAATTTTTTAATAAATATTTTGATTAAATGCCCTCTATGGAGCTAATAAATTTGATGTGAAGAACTGGAGACAGACTATGTCTCATGTAAGCTCCCACACAAACAAAAAAAAATTAAAAAGGCCCCTAAAGAGGGGAAAATATATATAGGGGAAAAATATTATGTGACACGAGGTCAAACAATGAAAAATATGTATAAACTATTATTAAAAAATAGTTTAAAAAGGTGGTAAATGATTTTTAAAATTTTATGAAATTTTTGTTGAAAGTTCGTGTGCCAAGTATTTATGACTCACAAAGGTTGGTACCAATAAATGTTCTATAAGGATTTTAAAAAAAAATAAATTTTAAATATTGAAGTGGTATGAACACGATGGGATCGAAAAATGTTCAACCACGTTGAGCGCCAATTAAAATGTGGGGATTATGACCTAGTCCCAGGTAGCTGGGCTAATGAAGACCAGATCACAAATTTAATCCACATTTATTCCTGCTTTCAAACAAATCTCAGGCGCGTTACCACTTTCACTCGATTAGTTTGAAAGCAGCCAATGAATAGTGGAATATAAATTTGTATATATATATATACCCGGTGGGTCTCGTGTGGACCAAGGGAATTACTATATATATATACAAGGGAATGAAGAATAATTATTGACTCTGTATCTACTGCTAAATAGACCGAATGCCCATAAAAAGAACTGAGTTTTTATTTATGATGATTTTGGGGACGAAAAAGTTTTGTTGTTTATTAAATTTAAATCGAAATTTATTTTCAATATGTTCTTATTGAAAATTTACTGAGTTTATTTTTAAAAGTAAGTCGCTTCGATGTTTGAGATTATAATTTTTTCATTACGAAGTTATTTCTGAATTTCCGAATATATTGTGTAACCACGTTATCGAACAAGATGTAGTATAAATATATAGACTTTCGAACGTTGACAAAGATGAAAAAAACTCAATCAAATTTCGAAAGTATGAAACAATAATAATAACAATATTTATTTTGATAACGGTAACAATAATAGCATACTACTAAGACTTTTTATAATTAATATTATGAAAGCAATAATAATAATAATAATAATAATAATAATAATAATAATAATAATAATAATAATAATAATAATAATAATAATAATAATAATAATAATAATAATAATAATAATAATAATAATAATAATAATTGAAAGCAGTATACTAGCTACACAAAAATAAATGATAATAATAATAATAATAATAATTATTATTAATGGTAATGACTACCAACAATAATTATTTGTAGGAATGATCTTCGTTGAAGACACGAAAGTGTTTCAGTGAGAAGATGAATTCCGATAATAACTTTGCTTTTGTTCTTCAATGAATCTAGTTCTTACAAAGAAGGCTAGAGGCCATTTAGAACGTGCAAGCAAGGTTTAATAGAGGGAAGACTAATTATTACTAATAAACAGAGGTAAAGCCTCTGTCTAAGGGAACTAACTTGCTCCACCACCAGGGTTAAACTATGTCTACCATTACCACTAGTTACAATTTATCATGCACGGAAATTTGGAGAAACGCGATATGTTACACAATTTTTTGAAAACTCGCTAAACTTTGGTCCATAAATTTTATTATTTTATGACAAAATTTTATGGATGTATATATATATTTGTATATGGATATCTTCCATTAATGATTTAAAACCATAAAATATATGATTTATGATTTATAAATATTTAATTTGAATATTTTCAATAAATGCTATCGAAATTTGCATTTTTGATTTTGTCTCATTTATGAGGTAAATTCTGAGACCACGTGACCAACTATCAAGGTTATTTTTTAATATTTTTGAATAAATATTTATAAGTTTAGATATACCATTCGTCAGATATATATATAGAGATTGATTTTCAATCATAAAACTCAAAAGGGGAAAGGTCCAAAAGATAAATTTATAGGAAGTTTCAGTTTCGAGTATGCTCCCAAAAAATCAAATTTTCGCTATGAAAATTTTGGCAATATTTTGATTTATGATTTATTTAATATTTTTAACCTTTTTATTTGCTACGTTCTTTGGAATTTAAATTCAAGTTTTAACATTACTAAAAGATGATTCATTTTTTAGTGACGAGGCAATAATTTCTGACCTACTTATTTTGATTGAAATTTTTAATTTCAACCATGATGAGATTTTTTTCTCTATAAGACATTTGCTATAATGAATTTTATTCCTTTAATTTCTGCGTTTTTACTTACTTTTCTTTAACCTTTTATTTTTATTATTATTATTGTTTATCCGAATCTTTGAATTGAAATTTTACTAATTATTCCTTCTTTATTAAAATTTTCCCAAATCTTTCATTTTCCCAATTTTTCCCTTTAGCGTTTTTGCTTACTTTTTGAGTGTGACTTTAACGTTTGTATGTATAAAAAAAAATAAACAAAAAATAAGTATACATCACGTTGGGAAAAAATGTGTATGTAAATATTATACTTTTAAACTTTCACCGAAAAAAGAGGGAGAATAAAAGATAGATAAAAACCTCGAAGATTCTTCCACCTATCAATAAAACTGGACATCTAAAGTGAAGACGAATTAAAAAGTTAGGTTGAAAGGTGATTGACGCGGATTTTTAATATTCAGTGATGAAAACTGAATGACTAAAAAAACGTGGGCCAATCGAATTTAATTCAACCTTGAGAACTATTCTAACAGAAGTGTATCAATATTGTATAACAACTCGTGGGTCCACTGTTCAAGTTGAATTATTCTGACTGGAACAACTCAACAAGAAGAGACTGATTTGTTATACAATATCAAAACACTTATCAAAAAATGACATGATACGAATAAAAAACTATTGCCTTTTTTTGCTAACACCTGCAAGGAGAGAAGGGTTGGTCAGATGACCGTTAGTGGGGATCCCTAAGTTTGTCCAGAAAGGCTTTATGATGACATACCTACACAAATTTCCTAAAAACACCATTTAACGGAAGGAAGGTTTTCAATTCTCCGCTGTTGATTTATAAAAAAAAAAGAATCAAAACAGCCCTAAATTAAACATCGGTAAGACGCCTCCAAAATGGCGCGGAACCTCTAAAATATGAAAGGTAGAGACCCGTCTTAAGGATAGGCCTCGATGAAAGATGTTAAGCTACTCGATACTGCATTGATAAAATGATCTCGTAGAATTTCTGATTCGACTCGGGATATAATCAAGGGGGCAGAGTCTACTGTTGAGTGCAGTAATTAAGAGAGTGAATGGAATCAGCCGCGCACGACGCTTTATAGTTCACGAAAAAGACGTCGAGGAGTTGGCGATAAGTAATTAATTAAATAAACCTCAATTTTAATTATTAACGTTTAAACAACAAATTTACTATCAAAAGATAGCAAATTTAAAACTATATATTAAATAAATAAATTTGTTGAATAAA
>JABUQX010071932.1:32500-40000 GCA_015478945.1 Trachelipus rathkii | reverse complement strand
TATAGATATATATATATATACATATATATATATATCTGCTATATATATATATACTATATAATAACTCATATACTCCATACCATATATATATACTATTATATATTATATATAAGTTCAGAGATGTATCAAATCCAAGGGAGTTGGGAAGATAGAGAAGGTAAATAAATTTAAATGTGAACTTGTCATAATAACGACGTTTAAAAGTGTGCAAATCAAGGGAAGATGGAAATATAGCTAAAAAGATTGTGTTTAAGACTTTACCAGTGGAGTATATGTAAGATTGAGCATAACTGTTAAGTCTGAGGTCGGAGAATTTTGCAGAGAAAGCAAGAAGCTGTGCAGAAGGAAAATTCCACGAGTTTTACTCAGAGGAGTAGGTATGGTAGTGGAGAGTTCAAAAGAATATTGCTTATCGAAATAGGGATAATATGAGGAGAGTAATGCAACAGATCGACGAACAGAGAGAAACTGGAGAGAGTTTGCGAGAGAAAGAGAGTTGATTAGACAGAAAACCCAAAACTTCATCTTCTCAAGTGAGAGAAAGAGAGTCGATTAGACAGAAAGCTATAGACTTCACCCTCTCAAGGCGACTTGTATGAGTTTAGCCATCTGACATTCGTGAATCATACTCCCTACACCGGTTAATGATACTTTCTATATATATATATATATATATATATATATATATCATATATATATATACTATATATATATATATATATATATATATATATATATATATTCTTTATATATACTATATATTGAGAGAGACAGAGAGACAGAGAGTATACACACTGCCCAGCGATGAAGTACCTCATTTTAGTGTCTGCTCTCCTTTTGCGTTCATATTCACTCATTCCAGACAACATCTTGCAGACACCATCTTTCATCCACATATTATATACAGATACTTTTTCCAAAATACACTCTGCCTCGCTACAGATGTGATGTCCCAAAGGGTGATACTTGAGAGGTACGCCAAAGTAGCCTCACGATCACTTTGAGAGTGTATGATCTTGTATCAGGTGAGTGCGATGTATCTATCTACTATATATATATATATATGTATGCTTATAACTATATATATGCAAATAGATATTTTGGTATATATAAACCTATTTGTTTCTATATAGGTGAAAATATATATAATAACCCTTTATATATATACTTATATGCTAACGTAGCATTAATGTCTCCATACATTATAATTTAAACTCTTTCCTATTGGGATATGTAACTCTTGTCTCTGGTCTATCTCGTTCATACCTTACGTTGAACTATTGCGCGGACAACGTATAAACCGTATGTAACGACAGTGTGTAGACTGTAGAGAATTAAATAGCACTAATAAAAGAAATAAAGTAAATATGTTGGATGGTGATAGAATTCATTTTGTACAAAAAATTATACAAATTACAAATGTGAAATAAGCATAAATGTGTACAATATGATGGGTTTGTACCTCCTGGCCCTTCCAAACCTCTCCTAAACGATTAAACATTGATGAATGATCTTTGGAGATGATCTACCGGGGATATTGTCAAAAGCGTTTGCAAGCTCTGAGTGGCGGACGGAGCATGTTCTGCAGGCTCGAGACTACCGCAAATCCCAAACACTGCTGAGTGGGATTGTCATGTCCTGGGCTCACTTGCAGAAATGGCCAGAAGTTTGACTCCTACCTGCAAATTTTGCTAGACCAGTGGTCTCCAAAGTGGGGTACGCCTTTTGGGAGTGCAGAGTGACTTGGGGGGTATGCCAAGTAGCCTGTCACTTGCGAGTGTGATCTTGTATCAAACAAGTGTGCGATATTATATATATATATATCTTAAAACTTTGAAATACATGCTCTTATATACATTTCTATCTACAAATCGTGCAAAATCTATATATATATATATATATATATATACATATATATATATGCTCTTAACCATATACTACTCACGGAAAATTTAATGCATCACCCGTAATTATAATTTAAACTCTTTCATATTAGGAAATGTAGGTCTAGGGTTTGGTTTGTTGGTTCATAGCACATAACTCGGGAGTGCTGGATTACATAAATGTGTAACTTCGTAGCATGTAACGACAGTGTGTGAGCTGACAGGGAATTAAATGGCATATAAAGAAAATGAAAATATGGATCATAGTGATGATTTTATAATCCAACAGAAGTTCTCTATAATTACAATGTAGAGTGCAGCATAAATGTGTCTGGCCTCAATGGGTTATTGCGCCTCTGGCCTTCTACAAACTTTCTCAAACGATTCAGCATTGATGGAAATGATCTTGGATGATCTCCCACTTTAGGACGATCTGGCCCATCTGACGTTTAAGCTCCCTGAGTGTGGACGGAGCATGTTCACGGGCTCGAACACGACTACCCAACAAATCCCAAACATGTTTAGTGGATTCATGTCCTGGCTCCTTGCAGAAATGGCCAGAAGTTTGACTCCTACCACCTGGCTGTGGAGTACCTTTTGCTGACGACCTGTGCATTGTGCTGTGTGGCGTTTGTCATGAGTGCTTTAAAAATATGGATTGCCAATAGAGAGAGGGAACACGAAAACTATATACCTTTTAATAGGTGGCATTCCACTCTTTCTTTCTCTCCCAATACAATGTAGGTAGAACATCAAAACATGCTCTTTTTCATACTGAGTCACACCTCAAAAGGAATCATAGGGGAGATATTGCAAGCAGAAAAGTGCTCACGTATGTCTCCAAATTCGCTAACGTCAATCTGGTCCATGTAGTATGAACTCGACTCATCTGAGTGTCCAATCTCTATGCGCTTGTGAAAAAAATGAAATCGCAGCCCGATGCTCCCTGATCAGGAGAGGGCCAATAGCGAACCTTAGCAATACATTACTCTACGTTCATTCTATCACGTCTTCTCACTGGCACGCTCGGAAATTAGCATGCTGACCTCCCCGGAGCCTGTGTTGTAGCTGTGTGCTTGTTTGGAAAACACGATCACGAAGCACTGCCAGAAGGAGGAATCCGTCATGTCTCTCGGACGTCACCGTCGGGAGACCCTGACCATGTCGTCTACGGTTGCTGCCAGTCTCCCTGAACCAAGGAAGGATTCGACTGACCAAATCGATTGGTTACCCCAGTTGCTGAACCCTTTCGCTCTGAGAATAAGCGCAATTCCAGACAGTGTGACAACTCCTATGACACGTTCCTCTTCTCTGACGTTGTCTTTCCATTGTGACAGTCTTTGTTAAGCTACGACTTGCAGCATTGGTTGTTTTTCGTTAGTTGGTTGGTGTCTTGCCATCTTGTTCTCCTATGAACATACTTTCGGAATTTCGTAATTTGGTTGGTTGTCTTTATTATGACATTTAGTTCCATACACGGTGTAGTTACATACAGTATACACTCCGAAGTTAGGTATGACCCAAATAAAACCAAACCCTAGCTCTACATTTCCAAAAATGAAAGTTTGCATTATTTACGGTTGATGCATTAAATTTGTCCTCAGTTTATATATATATATATATATATAACTATATATACTATATATATACTTTTTATATATATATATATATATCTTATATATACATATATATATATATATCTTTATCTCTAATATACTCTCTTTATATATATATATATATATATATTTTAAGACATTAAATTTTAACTTAAATTATTTTCATTGTCTTAGGGGTACGCAGATCAAAACCTAAGTGTTGGAGGCTGCTTTAGACGACCTGTGCAGTGTGCTGTGTGGCGTTGTCATGGAAGTAACAAAAAATGGATGCCAATGAAGGACGCGAAAGCACTTGCTACTCTTGGATGATTCTTCCGCGCATACCTTAGCCGTTACTGGCGTTCCTGCTCACTACACATGCAATGCCGTGCGAGCAGCCAAACAAATGCCTGCCCCCACACCATCACAGAGTCACCTCCAAAGGAATCCTTGGGGAGATATTGAAAGCAGAAAAGTGCTCACCTACACGTCTCCAAATTCGCTAACGTCAATCTGGTCCATGTAGTGTGAACCTCGACTTCATCTGTGAGTGTCCAATCTGTATACGCTTGTGAAAAATTAAATCGCAACCCGATGCTCCCTGATCAGGAAAGGGGGCCAATAGCAGACCTTGTAATACGTACTCCACGTCATTCGTTCATTCTGACGTCTTCTCACTGTACGCTCGGAAATTGGCATATGTCTGACCTCACGGAGCCTGTGTTTGTAGCCGAAGCTTGTTTTGGAAACGAATCGAAGCACTGCCGAAGGAGGAATCCGTCATCTCTCGGGCATTCTGCCGTCGGGAGACCTGACCATGTCTGCGGTTGCTGCCAGTCTCCCTGAACAGGGAAAAGATTCGACTGACCGTCGATTGGTTTACCCCGAGTTGCTGAGCACCTGTCTCTGAGAATAACCTGATTCAGAACTGGTGTAATGACTCCTATGACACGTTTCTCTTCTCTGACGACGTCTTTCCATTGTGACGGTCTTTGTCAAGCTACGACTTAGCATTGGTTGTTTTTTCGTTAGTTGGTTGGTGTCTTGCCATCTTGTTCTCTTATGAACATACTTTCGGAATTTCGTAATTTGGTTGGTTATCTTTATTATGCCATTTAATTTTAGTTCCATACACGGTGTGGTTACATACAGTATACACTCCGAAGTTAGGTACTGACCAAATAAAACCAACCCTAGCTCTACATTTCCAAAAATGAAAGTTGCATTATATTTACAGTTGATGCATTAGGAATTTGTCCTCGAGTTTATACATGTAGCAGCCTTAACACTGTATATATACTTATATCATATAATAACATATCTTTATATATATATATATATATATATATATATATATATATATATATATGCTGCTCTATCTCTATCTATGTATATAACTGCTACAAATTCAAATATTAACCAATATGCTATAATATATATATATATATATTACGAGCCCCTATGGGGGTACAACTTAGAATTATTTTTGTCTTAGGGGTACGCGATCAAAAAAGTTTGTAGACCGCTGTTCTAGACAACATCTTACAGACCTCCCTATCTCTTATATCCCTATGTGTGTGTGTGGGGAAGAAAGAATTACACACATCGTATATCCTGCGTGTCGTAGAAGACGACTAAGGGACGGTGGTAGTTGAGTTGGCTGCCCACTACCACTTATCTTTTGCCAGGAATGCTAATGCATGCCTCGGAGAAGGTCGTGATCACAGTAAACTGCCTTCTAACTTTCGTCGAAAATGTATGAATCGTATGGGAACATGGAATGTCAGAGGAATAAAGGTTAAGGATAAGAGGAGAGAGGTTGTTGGATGGATTTAGAAAGGGCTAATTTGATTTGCTTGCTGTGACTGAAACAAAGATGAAAGGAAACTGTGAAAATGAGTGGTGTGGTGTGAAATGTTTGTGCTGGTGTGGTTAGGAATGAGAGGGGGAGAGAAGGAGTTGCAATTCTCATGAGTGACTTGTAATACAGAGCTATGGTAGACTTTGTTGTATGAGCACTAGAATTCTAATGGTTAAATTTAAGTTTGAAAAGGTCAAGGTATGTGTTGTTGTGACATATAGTCCATATGAGGGTAATGCTGAAAAGAGTGCGATTTTCAGGGATAATCTGAATGTTGTTTTGGATGGGGTGAGTAGGAGCTTCAGATTGATTGTGTTGGGTGACCTAAATGTTCCTCATATATATAAATGATTTAGACAAGGGACCTAAATGCAAGGTTTCTAAGTTTACAGATGATACCAAAGTGGCCACCTCAGTTAGGAATAGTGAAGGATGTATAAAGATTCAAAATGATCTTGATAAATTTTATGGGTCTTGATTGGGCAGATAAGTGGCAAATGAATTTTGATAGTAAATTTTAATAGGTTCTTCACCTAGGTTACTCAAATAAAAGTTTTAACTACCATATGAATGGAGATTGGCTTGAGTTTGTGCACCAAGAAAAAGATTTAGGTGTGAGTATAAGCAGCAACTGAAAGTAGCTAATTAGTGCTTGGAAGCAAGGAATAAAGCTAATAAGATGCTAGGCATAATAAATCGCAGTAATGTTTACAAGAGAAAGGAAGTTATAAGTAAACTATATAATAGTTATGTTAGGCCAGTATTAGAGTATTGTGCACAAGTTTGGGCCCTTTATTTGAAGAAAGATTTAGATATGCTAGAGAGAGTGCAACATAGAGCAACAAGGATGACTTCTGGGTTTGAGGGTAAGAGCTATGAGGAGAGGCTGAAGAAGTTAGGAATGTTTTCTGTAGAAAGGCGATTTCTCAGAGGGGACATGATACAAGTCTACAAAATATTTACACCTATTGATAATACGAAGACCAGTAAATTCTTCATAGAAGAGCACGGACAAGTGACCAGGGAGAATAATAAGAAAATTAAGAAGAAAGCATGCCATCTTGATATGAGAAAGCATTCCTTCAGCAATATGGTTGTTAAATTTTGGAATGGTTTGCCACAGGAGGTTGTTGAGTGTAACTCGATTACAACATTTAAGAAAGGACTGGATATTTATATGGATGGTTTGGGTATCATATAGTATATTTTGACTAGGCCAAATTGGCGGGTGTTTAGTTACTGTAGTTATTAGGGTTAATTCCATGCTAATATAGTTATTAAAGCTGTAGTGTGGTTAGCATGTATATACTTCAGATATAGTTTTTAGTTTATTTGGTGGTTTTAGTTGTAGAATTTCTGTATAAGTTAGTTAATTTGACAAGCCCTAGGGTGCTTTGTGGATTTGCATGAATATGTTGTTTGGTGATTGGTTCTGTTGGCTTGACTGGGACAGTCTCAATAAGCCCATGTGGCTTCTTACTATCTTTTATTTCTAAAATAGTTAGATATGTGATCAAAAAGGGAAGGTATAACTGGTGGTTTGGGGGTGTCAGGAGAAAATGAGAATAGTAGGAAGGTGATTGATTTCTGCGTGGAGAGAGAAGTATGTGTATAAGTAATACTTCTTTAAACACAAGAGTATTCATAAGTATACTAGAGTTGGTGTAGATAGAGATGGTATTGAAGTGAAAAGTATGATTGATTTTGTGTTGGTGAAGAAGGAGATGTTGCGGTATGTGTTGGATGTTAGGAATGGGATTATCGGATCATTATGTTGTTTAATGTAATGTTAAATTAGTGGGGCTTAAGGTGATAAAGTAGGAAGTTAGTAGAATAAGATTGAAAAGTTAAGTAGACGAGGTATTAAGGATAAGTATTTAAGTGCACTTGCAAGTAAATCAGCTGAACATTGGTACAAGTTAAAAATAAACAAATCTGGGAGCAAATGAAAGAAGCAGTTGTTAGCAGTGCAAGGAAAGTATGTGGATGTGCTAAAGTAGAAAGTAAGAATGTTAACAGTGAGTGGTGGAATTAAGAGGTGATGCAAGCGGTTAAAAGTAAAAAATAAGCGTGGTTGAATGTATTAAAAGCCAATGAGGAGGTTTCAAAAGAAAGATGTTTGGAATTATATAAGGAAGAGGAAAAAAGGAATACTAAAAGA
>JABUQX010071932.1:0-27500 GCA_015478945.1 Trachelipus rathkii | reverse complement strand
TGATGTTCTAAGATATGGGCTTCTGCTAAGAGAGCAGAGTAGAGATAATGTCAGAAAATATCCACTCTTGCAAAGGATATTTATCAAAAGATGCTTGAGAAGTGGGAGCTAGCTATGAAACAGTTGTCTGTGAAGTGCCAGAAATTTTAAATTCGAGCACTGTCACAGAGAAGATAGAAAACTGGGAAAAGGCCAAAACATATCACTTGGCAGAGGAAAACTGGAATTGAAAGAGTCTTTCATAGCAACTTTAGACAAGCTCTTTGACACCTCAATTGCAAGTGTGAGATTAAGCTATGTTCAGAATTTGAGGGTCCATGTCCAGGTGATGTTGACTGTAAGCATGAAGCGCACATCTCCTGCTCTTGTTCTAAAAATTTGAAGATCCCTGTCAAAGAACTAGTGTTTACATTAATAGTCAAAGAGAGAAGGTTGGATCTGTTGGACAGCATTAAATTTGAATACCAGATCTACCTGAGTACAGAAGACAAATTAAAAAGCAGAAGAGGCAAGAAGATGAATTAAGAAGAATTTCTGAGTATAAGCAGAAAAGGATGAAGAGTTAACATTACAACCAAATGAAGTTCTTTTCTCCGACGTGGATGAAATCCCAAATGATATTACAGATGAAGAATTTGAAGATCCTTTGCAAATTCCATGTGATGATTTTGATGTACCTTCTACTTCAAGTACAAGTCAGAAGGTATAATACATTTACAATTGCGCAATGTTGCATTGCAAAGTATTAGGTATGGTGTCGGTCTACGTGCTACAGCTGCCATTACAACTGCTGGATTTTTGGATGCTGGATTAATTAATGAAGGAGACATGAGACTTGTGGTTGGTCACAATAAATTAAAAAGGGCGCAAGAAAAAGTCATGAAATCATTTGATGACAAATTTCATGCTCGTTGCCGGATAGGCATTATTGAATGTATCTTCTTTGATGGACGCAAAGATTCCACTGAAGTCCTGTTAAAAGCAGGTAACTCAAGTCATCAGTTTCCAAGTATTGTGAAAGAAAAGCATTACACTGTTTGCAGTGAGCCAGGTGGAAGGTATCTTTGCTATTTTACTCCAGAGAAAGACTTAACGAAAAGGAAACCTGCTGAAGTTATTGCTAACCATCTTGTGGATTTCTTAAAGAAAAACAACATTAACAAAAGTTTGCAGGCTATTGGTGGTGACTCAACGAATGTTAACATGGGTTGGGAAGGAGGAGTCATGCATTGGGTTGAGGTAAAGCTGAATCGTAAACTCATCTGGTTAGTTTGTGCTCTTCATACTAATGAGCTACCTATTCCTATCACTTGATCACAGAGTTGGATGGAAAAACTTTGTGTAACAACAAGTGGAGCGGTAAGATTGGGAACATGCTTCATTCTGCAACAGAACTAGAAATCAATCTCTCATTTATCAGAATATTCTTTCCAGAGCCTTTGGTTTCATTTAATGAGCACTGTTGTCAAAGATCTCTACAGATCAAGCTTATGGTTACAGGATAACTCGAGCATAAGGACAGGTGTACTTCCAATTGATCTGGCATTATTAGAAAGGTGGTTTCGCATAGCCACTCTCAAGGTGGTTAACAACTGCAAATATCATTTGTCGCATATAGGTTTCAAAACATGGCCTTAAAGGCAACAACTAGAAGACGTTGCAACAGCTTGTGGAATACATTGCTTTGGCATTTACTATCCCTGCTGGTTTACAATTAAATCAAAATTCTCTTGGGTGGAAGGACCTCTCCACATTCTTTATCAAATGACGCTCCTAAAATTTCAGAAGGAAGGCGGTAGCAGATATTGTTTTGCCAACAATCCAACGTTTATCGTGGTTTGCATTTAGTGAAATAGTGCTTCAGACTTTTTATACATGGGAGATCAAGAAGGAAAGAGAAAGGAGTCCAGAAGATAATTGGGTAAAGGAATGAAGATGATAGACCTAGGAACCTATCTGTTCAGCCCTAGGAAGCACCTGCAGTAATCCAAATGCAACTTCTGCTTTGTTGGAGCTGATAGGTGACTGGTCAGAAAAAGTATATGAACCTCCACTTGCTTGTAAACTCAAAATATCAAATAAGAAAGTTTGTTGAAAGAGCTAATGCAAAAGTTCCAGTGACATATCAGCAGTTAGTCCATAGAAGAATTAGTGTGAAACAAGTAACAGAAGCTTCTTGAAAGTGTATACTCATAAGAAACGAGAAGGATTCATTATAACAGGAAGGAAGCAGAAGAATGATGTCTAGGACAGTCGAGCAGAAATGATGAATATTATTTAGTTAAGAAGCTTTTTGAATTTTTTGCTGTGTTTTCGAGTGTTTGATAATAGAAGACAAAATATAAATAAAATTTGTTTGAGTTCATTAAACCACTTTTTGAGCAAATTTTCTTGGAGTTTATATTAAGTTGTTCCTTTTTTTCGGAAATTTCAATATACATCAAAATCAAGCGCGAATTTACCAAGGTAAATATTTATAAATAAGGAAAAACCTTTTAAATTAGGATATTACACATTAAAAGGCACATTTTTGGACCCCCTCATTCATAAAAAAACACGAATTTTTATTTTTGCCCTCCAAATTGGCATGCTAATATATATATATATATATATATATATATATATATATATATATATATATATATATATATATATATATATATACTCTTTCATATATATGCTACATTTATATTTTTATGTATATATATAAATATTATATATATATATATATATATATATATATATATATATATATATATATATATATATATATATATAAAGAGTGATAAATTTAGTTTTATCGATTATTTTTTATTTTGAAAATTTGTAACTTCAAACTTCATTTCCCATGCTGTTATTAGGTCAATTTAGACACTGAAACTTTGTGTATATGTTTACTATCATATAATTTAAGTACTCTACTAGTTTCATAATATTATTATATCAAGTTTTTGATTTACAGTATTACCATTTAAAGTCAGAGCCATTTTTGTTATCAGTCTGACACGTTTTATTTAACAGTTTCAATTAAATTAATATTTTTTCTTTATTACTTGGAGGATATCTATAAATCATATAAAATACACACAAAATCAACAAACTCTATTCTTTATTAGTTTCGTAGTTAAAATTGACATCTTTGATCTTAATGAAGGGTTAAAATACACCCTTTTGAGAAAATTTAAATTTTGACTTCTCTCAACAAACACTTGAAGTTCGAAATTATAATTCATACGATTTAGTCAGAATTTTGTACTGATTCTACAGGTGTATATCTAATTACTTTACTAGTAGCTAGTTACTAGTAAATTTATTTTTTTTATTTTCCTATGAAAGTAATTACATGATGTTGCTAACGTGGAAAAAGTTTTATATTTCATCTTTGAAAATTGCTTGTCAATTCCTCTTGGTATTCGAGACTTTTTTGTGTAATATTTTTATCGCTAATATCTAATAATCATATTACCTAATTTTTAAAGCCATTCTTAGTATTTATTCATAGTTAATGAATAAATTTTAATTATTGTTTTTTTTATACTATCTAGCAATCGTTTACGCGGGCTTTTGCATACTTTGGCGAAAGTATAAAAGCTTGAACTCAAAATCAGAGACTTGGAATAGTTATTCGCCTGAGGTCTAGTCCATGTTAGTTCTCCAAACATTCTTCGTTTACCCGACTGGCCTGCTCAATGCAGAACTTCTAGACCTTAACGAGATTTATATAGACGATGTAAAGTAAATAATATCTTGATTCTCTTTCATTCCTCAAATGAAGAGTCACCTTTAGGATCACTTCTTCTCAAAAAAGTTCCTTGGATACAGTTGGGTTCCTTTCATACT
This sequence comes from Trachelipus rathkii, assembly GCA_015478945.1. Taxonomy (NCBI): domain Eukaryota; kingdom Metazoa; phylum Arthropoda; class Malacostraca; order Isopoda; family Trachelipodidae; genus Trachelipus; species Trachelipus rathkii. The sequence goes on along the minus strand of JABUQX010071932.1, from coordinate 23,660 downwards.
TTTTTTATTTGGAGGAGAAAGGAAAATGTGAATCTTTTTTTCCGTGATGGTTATATATTTTTTATTTTACTAGGAAGTGTTAATATTCAAAATACCCGGGTAACTAGTTAAAAATGTTTTTTTTCCTCTCTCTTCCAGGGCTCACATATTTGTTTTATTAACAGTTTCCCTTCTTCCTTTTACAAATTTACAAATAGGTATGGTCATGACGGTATTCCTCCTGTTGCTCTTAAAACTTGTGCTTCTGAAATTGCTTCCTACCTTGGTAAACTATTTCGTCCCTGTCTTTTCCCTTGACCTTGACCTTGCCCTCTTGCTGGAAACGTGCGTTCTTTCAACATGTGTCGAATATGAGGAACTCTTCTCAACCCTCAAACTTTTGTCATATCGCTTTAATCTCCATTTTTTATAAGGTTTTCAAATCTATCCTATCCTCAGCATGAAGATTTGAAAAGATTTCAATTCTTCTAATCTTATATCTAATCTAATATCTAAAATAATATCTAAATAATATCTAAAATATTCTAAAATAATATCTTCTAATCTAATATGACTATCGTAAGAAATTTTCCTTCTTTATCTTTTCTCTGATTCTTGGTCTTCCGCTATTCAGGATTTCGTTGAATCTTTTGTTCTGGTGTTAGACATCGAAAGCACTTGATATAGTCTGGTACAAAGCTTGACTATAAATTTCCCTCTTACGGTATCTATAATTCTCTCTGTGGCCTTCTCCCTGAATTTTCTTCCGTTCGTTTTATAGCAGATTTTGTAGACGGCCACCGTTTATCATTTAAATCTAGAAATTATGGTGTTTCTTAAGGTTCTGTCCTATCCCTAACTCTGTTTCTACTTTTCATTAATGACTTCTCTATCATCTCCTATCCACCCCTACGCAGATGATTCCACTCTTCATTACTCCTCCCAATTTGAGAGTCAACCATCTCAATCAGCAAATGACGCATGTCAAAATGATGGCCTTGGAGCAGCAGACTTTTGATCTTTCTCATATAGTAGCGCGAGTAAGTTGTTACACGGCACCGCTTGCACGCAGCGCGCGTTGGAGCGAGCGCTTCAGCGATCGGTCTGCCATTTATGCACTGCAGCCTGCTATGCATCTATCCTATGGTATTGTTTAGTTTATGTTTTCATTTAACATAATAATTAAAAAATAATTTAACTTCAAGATAAAATATTTTTGAAAATGAAAAAAAAAATCATTTAAGACGGATAATAAAAAGTACATAAAATCGACTTTACGAGCTTCACAAATTTTAGTTTAAAACAAATAAAATCTCTTATTTCTGATTTTTCCCTCGGATCATAAAATGCATTTCTTAGTTTTACCAACTTTAAAAAGCTAAAAAATTTTATTGGTCCCTGGTTTAATAAAGGTTATATATAATTATATATATATATATATATATATATATATATATATATATATATATATATATATATATATATAACTTTTTTTGCTCTATGTGTGTACTTATATATAATATATATATATATATATATATATATATATATATGAAAATGTGTTATAATATATAGATAAAAAAACATATATAATGATGAACTATAAATGTATAAATTGAAAATTTTATGTTTACTCTATATATTTATATATATATATATATATATAATATATATATATATATATATGTGTGTGTGTGTGTGTGTGTGTGTGTGTGTGTGTGTGTGTTAGGTCTCCTCAAGGTAAAGGTAGGAGACCTAGAGAATCCCACCAGAGTTGGGAAAAATTAGAGAGTCAGGGTCAAATTAAAGGCTGACATACCTAAATATACGGAGTTTGAATGTGTGCAAGTCAAAGGAAGATATGAACATAGGTTAAGAGAGTGTATTCCTTCAGATTTATCAATGGAGTACATGTAAGATTGAGCTTAGCGGTTACGTCTTGGGTCAGGGAGTCGGACAGAGAAAAGGATGAGGCGATATAGAAAGACTTGTTGCAGGAGTCTTCGTTGAAAGAGATGGGCAACTGGAAAGTTCAGATGATCAGTATTTGTTAAAATAGCGATATTATATAGAGTGCCATAACAATTTCACGGCTAGATAGGGACTTGAAGAGTTAGTGTGAGCGAAAGAATTGGTAAAACGAAAAACCATAGGCAACCTTTTTAAGCAAAATTATGTGAGTTTTACCATACCAGATGTGTGAGACATACTCTATACAGGTACAAACGACACGACAATAAGGTGCCAGCAACTGGGGTGGTATGAAGGAATTTCGAAGGTGCTTTAGAATTCATAACCTCCTAGAAGTTTATTTAGAAAGAGAGTTAATTTTCCTTTCAAAAAAGATCAAGAAGAAAAGAAACTAGAATAGTATTAGGAACAAACGAAGGCCTTAGTTATTTATTTTCGAAAAAGACGATATACTTGTATGGAAGATTATGACGAGTAGAAATATGAAGAAACTGTGTTTATGAGCTAATTTAAAAATCAAAGTTTCCTAACACCGACTAGAATTCGAGAAATATCAGAGGTTATTTACTCTAAGAGTACCTCCTTGCAAGAGTTATTTGCTGTTCGGTGGAACATTTTCAAAATGAAACGAAAAATGAAGGGTGGAGTCGTCGGCATAAGAGTTGATAGATGAAGAATTTATAGAAAGAATTTAACGATGGAACAGGACCCTGAGGAACTTCACTTTTAGCAGATTTAAAGTATGAAAGGTGACCGTCTACAACAGCTACTATAGAATAACCTATAAAGAAATCCTAAAGAAAACCATATAGAGAAAGATAGATCCTGAAAGAGGGAAGATTTGAGATCAAAAAGCTTTGTACCAGATTCTATCCAGGGTTTTGATATTTTCAGAGCTACAACATAAGATTCACAGAAACCCTTAGGAGCAGATGATCAAGAGTAAGGGAAAACGGAAAGAAGATCACTAGTAGAGTCTTCCTTATGAGGACACTACTGGCGATAGAAGGTTGGGTTAGAAGAATTAAAATGCATCCAAACTTTCCGGTAAGGAATAGATTTGAAACTTTTTGGAAAGTACTGAGAGTAATACAATAAGGCTATGAAGGGATAAGAGGGTCCCCCCCTCCTCGGCATGAGGGGGTTCCCCTCCTCGGCATGAGGGGGTTCCCCTCCTCGGCATGAGGGGTTTCCCCTCCTCGGCATGAGGGGGTTCCCCTTCTCGGCATGAGGGGGTTATCCTCCTCGGCATGAGGGGGTTCCCCTCCTCGGCATGAAGGGGTTCCCCTCCTCGGCATGAGTGGGTTCTCCTCCTCGGCATGAGGGGGTCCCCCTTCTCGGCACAAGCTGAATGAACTAAAGGTGGAAAAGTGGAAGAAGCAAAGTCAGTGTCGATATTTTTTTTTAGCAAAATGCCAGAAAGAGCTTGATGAAGGTGACCAGAGAGATCATTGCATTTTATACGCAAAAGGGTTCTTTGTGTTAGGTACGATAGATTTAGGATGATTATGGGATGAAATATAAGAAACATGAGATTCTAGAGTCTTAAGGTGACGGTTATCCCAGAATGCAGCGTCCATGCCGTAAGTAGCACGAGAACAAACAAAGGGTTATTAGTTTTATTTAAAGAGAAAGAGCATGGAATATACGCCTCCATGCCAGAAAGAACCACCTCTGTTATGCGCTCTAAACACTCAGATCCCTCTCACCTCTCACCCTCTCACCGAGATAATAATCATTTCAATGAAAATCAAAAACTTGCGACGGCAGATTCGACCAGTTTGCGACATCGAAGAGCCAATCAAAAACGTTTTATCCATTTGGCTGGAGTCTTTCTTTCGGATGACTTTAAGAGATTGAACGGTATACAGATAAAAGAAGCTAACTCGAGGAATGTTACAGAAACAAATGATTTCTTTTTGCACCAATTCTTAAAAAGTTATTGTTTTGTTCTTTAATTTCAAATTTCATATTTTAAGGGTGTTTTTAAGCTATTAAATAATTTACCTAAAGATATAGTCGCCTTTTATAGGTTACATTTCTCTTTGGCATGCACACTTCTTTTGCTTCTTCTTCTCTCTCTCTCTCTCTCTCTCTCTCTCTCTCTCTCTCTCTCTCTCTCTCTCTCTCTCTCTCTCTCTCTCTCTCTCTCTCTCATTCACTTTATAAGCTTTTTGTTGTCTACTTTGATCTTTCAAGCTGTATAGTCCGAGCGTAATTTGTGCAAATTTTGTCATGTGCTAATGTTCTAGAACTTGTACAACTTTGTAACAACATACGCTGTACAATTTTTTCCGTCTTATATTTAGACAAATCTATTAAGGTTTTTATTTATCGGGACAACTAATGTTTTATGTCAAGTTCGGAGTCGGATACAGTTTACAATTTATTAGCAATTCTCATGTTGAAAAATGTTTGCTAAATTTTGGTAACTCGTAAGAAACCTTTAACCACTAAATCAGAGATTCTAGACATATGACGACGCATGCTCAATGATGGGGCGATTTAAATATATTAGTTGGAAATCTGAAAATGCTGCAAGTTAAAAAAAAATTTCCTGTTTGTTTAACACTGAAGAACGAATAATGTTCTGTGACTAAAATATTCCAGTCCTTTGAGTGGATTTGTAATTTATTATTACTAGTGATTGCTAGATTCGGACCAGATATGCACTAACTTTGTATGATATTGAAGCAATATTGTAGGTTGCATTACACCAAATAACTATTTTTTTAACAAACAATTTATTTCTCTGCAGATTTTTACATTGTGTTTATGAAGAGCACGGTAATGTTAACAAAAAAGTTTTCAATTTTTAGAATGATTAAAATTTGGTTTATACCCTCAGTGTATGACGAAGGGACGCCTTTTTGTCCATTATGTCACCAAAGTTTAACCAATGTATCGATGTGCTTCGACAAACATTTGAAGGTGAAACATAATAATTAAATGTTGAAATGTTTCAATTAACTAGAGGAGAAAGTTTTTACATATATAATATTCAATTATTTGTGCACTTAAAGATAGTTATAAAAATTCTCTTTTAATTACCAAAACTTAAATGAATCATACTATAGGAGAGGGCTTAATTAAACGAGCATATCAAATTTTTCTCAAAATAATTTTGGAGAGAGATGAAAAATATGTGACAGGAATGTCAGTAAGTTGAGATACTATCATCAGTAAATTAAACAAGAGGAGCAGAAATGTCGAATTTAATCTAATTGTAAAATTAAGATAGGAAACTCACAACGCTGATATATGAATTTATTCACATAGAAAATTCATCTGTTAAATATATATCGCCTCCCTTAAATGAGCTGTTAAAATCAACAATAAAATGTGTAAGCACTTTCAAAGCTAATGATAAATCGGGAGAATTTTTAAAGAGATTTATGAAAATAAAAAACGAAACCATCTAAGATTATTTTGCCTCACAATGATGTAAGTAGGATGTAGGAGTTTAACTTCCTGAAAAACTTTAGTCAACAAGCTTGAAATGAAGCTTTTGCTACCACCTGATGACAATGATTTTGTGATCTATTTTAAAAGCATTTGCAAAACCCGAACATATTAGGTTATAATCAACTTCAAATATAAAATAAGACACATGTAGATTCAAAGAACAAAGTTTTTATCTTTTATTGTTTCTGGAATAATGTCGAAAAAATATTATTTTTTTGCTTTTAAAATAGCTTACTCTATTTTATTGAATAAGTAAGCGTGAAGAAACTGATGATACTGCACCTGTCATGTTTTTTTTTTAATAAACTGGCCTGTGAATTAAATTACAGATTTTCTAGTTTAAAAGAATAGATTTTTTATTATGGCTTACTCAGTCATTTCTAGTTGACATGAATTATAAGAAACAAATTTGACATGTAGAATAATTAATGAATCTGTTAGTTACGTCTATATTAAATTTAATCAAAGAAATAGGATGTGCTTTATGTTGAGACAGATACTAAATACCAAAATTCAATATCCCAAGTGATAAATTTCCAGCAATTTATAAATTTTAAATTATTTCACCTTCTTCATAAACCAAATACTTATTTCTTCAAAACTCTTTATTGAAGTCGCAATATTTTATTATTAGTTGTATGTTAATTCTTTTATTAAATCGTTAAAAGTTTTCACATCTCCCTCCGCAGTCCATTGTTTTATTTTTACTCGATATTACTTTTAACATTATAGGAAATCTTAAATATGCATCATTAAAAATTTATAAGCGTTCAAAAATTTGAAGGACTTTACATTTTCTAAGCAGTTTTGAATTGCTTTTATATTCTCATCTATATGTTGAGTACCATGCCTTGAAATATTTTATATTCGGAAAAAATACTTCCAAAAAAGTGCCATCTTGTAGACTGTTTTTGAAGTAATTCCCCAACAAGTTTTTTAACACGTAGTCTTCAACGCTCTTCCTTTTAATAGTTTTACATATAATAACTTTCATATTTGAACTTTGACTAAACTTCCATTTTAGTGTATTTTGTTCACAATCTTTTTCTTAAAATTTATTATAGCATTTTATACAACCTCTGGTAATGAAAATCTAGGGAATGCATGTTATCCGCAAGAATAGGGAAGGAGGGAAGTGTCCCAGGGTTTACCAGCAGTGTAAAGATATGAGGATAGTGATTAAGTCTTAAGTCAGGGAGTTGGAACGAGAAGGGATATGAATGATTGGAAAGATACAGTAGAAGCCCTCCTCCTTCTTTCCTTCTCCTCCTTCTCCTCCTCCTCCTCATCCTTCTCCTCCTCCTCCTCCTCCTCCTCCTTGAAAGTTGGGGAAAATAAATTCCATATTCAGAACAAATAAAATACGTTTGAAAGTGTGCTAGTCAAAGGAGGTCAGGAAAATAACCAAAGGAAAAAATGTTTTAGGCTTTATTAGAAGAATACCTGTAAGAATCAGCATAGTGTCTAAAGTTTGAACAGAGAAAGGACAGAAATTTGAAAAATACACCCTTTACTCATTGGAGTAATGTTCAGAAGTTCAGTGTATTTTGTAATAGTCACAATATTGATTCAACTACTAGAATAATATCTGAATAAATTTAATTAGAGTTAGAATAGAAGAGCCAAAAAGCCTTAGACTTCAACCTTCCTTGAATGGGAATTAGTAGAAACATTTCAATTGTGTGTAAGGCATACTCTATACAAGAGCATGAAACTTCCAAACACAGAGCAATAAAATATTGTAGTAGTTGAAGAACTTCAAGAAAACATTTCAGAGCCCTAAAAGTATTATAAACTTGCTTAGAGTGAAAGGAGAAACAGAATGAACCTTTTAAGAAAAACTGTGATGTAAAGAAGTATTTAGGATATAAAGAACAGAAGATGGATTCAGTTGTTTGTTTTCAGAGAAGCTATTATGGTTGTGTGAAAGATTATTGCAAGTAGATAGATGAATTTTGGAGGCATTGAAATGAATCATGTTTTTCTCCCCATCAGGTATACGAGAAGGGGAAGAGTTTATTCGTTCCAAAGACACACTCCTACATCTTTTCTTTTATTGGGAAGACTTCGTTTCAAATTCTCACGTAATATAACATTGGATTGGTAAGGAAGCAAGAGATTGTCTCTAATGAATGGAAGAAGATGGCTGATAATATTACAAAACCTTGAATAAAATCTTACTTAGTACTGTATATTTAAGGTATGAGTGATGGCTGAGTGTAACAGCAGTTTTAGGTACATTATGGAGAATATAGGGGAGATCTGAGAAAAGATTTCCAAATTAACTGTGAGAGATAAATTTGAAAAACTTTGAAAGAAAAAGATGTTAGAGAAGTAGGGTCATGTTCAGTATATAGGGATGAGAATGACCTATTTTTGTCAGCACAGACTGAGTGAGCTCACTTTCATTGATAGATTGATAGACACAAGACAATAATTTTGAAAGGTAGAGGGCAATCTCAGATACACAAAAATTGGGTACCATAAGAGAACCACCATTTTTAAAAGCATATAGCCGAGTCAAATATCTCTTCTACGAACACATAGGCCATAGACATATAGAGATAGAACAAAGTATATAAATAGGAAAATATTTATCAATAACTATTACTAAATCTAATAATATTCTTCTAGTTTATAGCTAGAACACTATCAAATATAAAATGAATTATCAAATGTAAATTAATAGAATTACTAGTCACTAAAATAAATAAAAAAATATGAAATACAAATTCAATATTTTAATAAATATATTGTCATTTAGAAAATTTTTAATTTTAGAAGAAAAGAAAGCTTATTTTGCAATAATACCAAATACATTTACTCAAAAATTGATCAATTTGTTTCTTAATTCCAATCCCTTATAAATCAGCTCAAAAAACTTGGCGTTTATGAAGCCACTCTTAAGCCTCTTGAACAGATCAATGAAGAGCAAAGTGTTCTATCTATATGAGTGTTTGAAACTCACTCATTAACCTCGTGTAGATAAATGATATAGACCAGGGACTTAAATGTAAAGTTTCTAAGTTTGCAGTTGATATCAAACTGATTAATGACGGATATATAAAGATTCAAAATGATCTTGATAAACTTCTTGGTGGGCAATAAGTGGCAATAATTTAATAGCAAAGTAGTAAGGTTCTTCATACTAAGTATATCAATAAAATTACTTATGATATGAATGGGGATTGACTTGAGTCTGTGGACCAAGAAAATGATTTATGTGTGATTATAAGCAGTAATTTGGTTTTTGAAGATTTTTTAGGTTCGGTTGGTGGCTGTGGAAAGCACAAAAGGAGAATCTTTAGCGGATGTAATACAAAGAAAGATGAAAAAAATAGGAACTTTATGATTCAATAACGATATGATTGTGCAGCAGCAATGAAAAAACGTTTTATAGGTGTTCAAGTTATCAAAAATATCCAGCAGTATTGCATGTTCATTGTTGTTCACGTTCATGTGAAGTTCAACACATTAAAAACTTTATTGGCACGGTGAAAACAACTGGGCATTATTTTGCGTTACCGAGGCAGACAACTATATCAATAGAAAAAATATTTAAATAAATTCCCAGAGTCAAAATGGTCATAAACTAAGACGAATGTGCGAACCAAGGTGGGTGAAAATTTACCATGAATTGTTATGTAAAAGCTTTAGAGGAACTTAAGATGGATGAAGATATCGAACTTTCTTCAAATATTTTAATTCTTTTAAAATCTGTAATCACGAGTGAATTTGTTAAAAGTTTAATTTTCTTATTATTTAAACTTAGTTCCCTTTCACTTATCTAATGTACTACATTGCAGTCTCTATCATTAGTAACAGCAATTGCCTTAATCATACTAAAACTGTGATATTTGTTTTGAAAATGTTTTGCGCAATAATCGCTGAAAATATTTCATCAGGCATTTTAGAAGTTGCAACAGAACTTCTGCTTTTTGTTAATAAAGGAATGAGAGTGCCGCATGTTAGAGTAAATAATGATAAATGAAAAAACATAAAGCAATTGCGGTTCCATTTTTTGATGATTTTTCAAACCAGTCACAGAGCAAGTACGTGAACTATAGATTAATACTTACCAATCTTAGTAAAGCCATTCTTCCGTCGATATCTATTAAAAATGCTACAAATTTTATAAATGAATTTGATTACACAGTTATATTTGAATCGTTAAGGATTTTAGCATGTATTTCACTCACAAAGTACACACAAGAAATAGTTTTTTTTTATTCTTAAGTTTTAGTTTTTGATTTATTTTTTTCAGGAAAGGAAATATTAACAGAGCTGACTTTAATGAGTATTCCTTATATCTTAACAATATAAGCGTAGGAAATTATCAATCATTTTGCAGTTAAGAGAGTAAGAATAATATTATATATATATATATATATTATATATATATATATATTATATATTATTATATTATAATATATATTATAAATTAATTTATATACTATATAATATATATATATAATATATATATATATAATATATAATAGAATATATATAATATATATTATATATTTATATCATACTCTATATAATTTTATATATAATTATATATATACTATATATATTTATATATTATATATATATATATAAGTATATATATATATAAATTACATCTTTTTAGTTTGCATGAAACTGCTATCTATCAAGATGTATTAGATTATTTTATATCCTTTATTAAATTATATTATATAATATATTTCATATATATTATATATTATTATAATACTATATTATATATATACTATATATATAATAAATATATAAAGTATATACTATATTTCTTATATCCTGAGTGTTGTAGTCATATATATATATATATCTATATATTATATATTATATATATCTATACTATATATTATATATATATATTATATATATATATATATAAATTATAATAAATATATATATATAATATAGCGAAGCGTGTGTTGTGTATGTAGTATTTATTATATATATATAACGAGAAAAAGTGATTATAACCAATAGATATATATATAGCTATATATAATAATATATATATATATATATATATATATACAATATATATATTATATATATATATATATATATAATTATAATTATATATATTATATAGTATATATTATATTTATATAATATATATTGTTTTCTGTTATGTGTTTAATTTTTTATTCTCTTCCTTTATTATTTGTTACTTATTTCTCTTTTCAAAATAACCGAAATTTCAAGAGAACGTGTTAATTAAAATCGATGCAATTTACCGAAATGTTTGCTTGCACTTTTTTCCATTGTTCCCGACAAAAAATTTAGGTTTCAGTCAGATGAGTTTATTGCCGCGTTACTAATTTATTTTACTTTATTCTTATTTAAAGAGAAAATAGATCAAATAATTATCATGTATGACTTAGTATAGAGTATATATATAAATTAATAATATATATATATTATACTTACATATATTATATATAATACCCTCCTCCTCTATATACTCATCCCGCTTATATTATATTATATATATTATCTATCATTATTTTATATATATATATATATATATATATTTAATTTATTATTTTACTTATTCTATACTTACCAAGAGAGATAATCAAACTATATATATTATATATATTATCAATTATATTATTTTTATTATATATATATGAATATATATATATATAGTAAATATATAATTATATACTATATATTACTAATATATTATATTCTAAAAAAATAGCTAAATAATATCTATAATATAATATATTAATTACTAAATATTATATATAATTTATATATATATATATACTATATATATATATATATATTAATATATATTAATTATCTATATATATTTATAAGTATATATATATATATTATTAATATATTATACTATTATTAGATAATATATATTATATAATATATATATTTATATATTATATACTATAGTATACATGATATATACTAATATATATGTATATATACTTACTATATATATATATATATATATATATATAATATACATCATATTATATATTATAAAATATACTAGTATATCTATATATTTACTTATAAATATTTTTAATATAAAATTATATATATTATTATATAATATATAGATATATAATCATATACATATATATATAATATATATATATCTATATACTATTATATATATAAATATATATATATATATATATATATAAATCGTCAGATTATACTATATAATATTCTTATATATGTATAGTATAGTAATGCTAGTGAGAAGCATTATATAACTATTATAATTTTTACAACTAATATATACACCATATATATATACTATACTATATATATAATTTATATATACAAAATAGATATATACTATATATACTATATATTATTATATATAATATATATATATATTTATATATATATATATAAAATATATATATTTAATATAATACTATATATATATTATACTATATCATATATATATAATAAATATATATATATTATCATATATATATATATATATATATATATATATATATATTATATATAATATATATATATATATTGTATATTTAATACTTATTTTTTTTTATTTCTATATATATAAATACCTGCAATTTTAATATATATATATATATATATATATATATACTATATATATAAGTATAAATATATATAATTGATTATATACTAGTATATATATATATAATATATATATATATTTGTACAGTACGACTTTTCATATTACCTTCTTACTGAAAAGGAGCAAAAAAGGAAACCATATTTTTAATTTAATTCTGGATGTTCAAAAACTAAGATTTTTGAAAGTTTATGATGGATTGAAAGTAGCGAAATGAAAGCTAGGAGTTTTATTCACAATTTTATTTGTGAATAAAATTAAATTAAAAGTTTTTTTTTTTTTTTAAATCCCATTTTTTTTTATCATTGTTTCATCTTATTATAAACATGTATTTATCGTCACACTATTTTACTTTTTATTCAATAAACAAATGGAAAATAAAGTTTAAAAATTAAGCGTGAAATTTTATGACAAGGGCAAAGTGTTGCCCAATAAATTCCACCCATTATTATTACAAAACAATTAAAATCTTTATATGTGAAATTGGAAATTGGATTTTCCTTGATATGCCTAATTAATTTTTTTCTCCTAAAAATTCCCACTTGGCTTTATGATGCTTAAAAATAAGTTAACAAATAATAATAATAATAATAATAATAATAATAATAATAATAATAATAATAATAATAATAATAATAATAATAATAATAATAATAATAATAATAATAATAATAAAACAATTATTGTAAACGGTTTATGATAAATCAAAGGCGAATCAAACTCAATTTTAAAAGTAAAAGATAATAATATATATAATAATAATAATAATAAATTTAAAATAATTTATTTATATCAATAATAATAATAAAAAAAACAATTGTAATAATACATAATTAAATTAATAATAATAATAAATTAATCAATAATAATAATAATAATAATAATATAATAATAATAATGAATAATGAATAATAATAAACACAATAATATAATTAATATAATCAATAATAATAATTAATAATAATATAAATAAAATAATAATATAATATAATCACAAAAATAATAATATAATAATTAAAAAATATAATAATAATAATAATAATAATAATAATAATAATAATAATAATAATAATAATAATAATAATAATAATAATAATAATAATAATAATAATAATAATAATAATAATAATAATAATAATAATAATAATAATATTAATTTATTAAATAATAATAATAATAATAATAACAATAAAATATAATAATACATAATATAATAATAATAATAATAAATATAATAATAATGAATAATAAATAATAATAATATATAATAATATTTAATAATAATAATAACGAATATTAAATTATTAATAATATAATTAATTAATAATAATAATAATAATTTAATTCTCATAATAGTAATTATTTGGTAATAATAATTTTAATAATATAAATAAATAATAATAATAAATAATTAATAATATAATAATATAATAATAATAATAATAATAATATAATAATAATAATATTAATTTATTAAGAAATATCGGTCCAAGTCAAATTCGTTTTACAGTAATACTAAATTTTTTAATTTAATATTAAATTTTGACGCAAAAACATTGGTATTAAAATTTTAAATTTTAAAAATACATTAATAATAATTTTCAAAGTAAAATCGTACGTCTGGAAAGAAAGAAAGAATGGTTTCGTTGTTCTCTTTTTTTTTATCGCTATTACAATGGATAAAGCTCTTCTGAAATCTCCAGTCGCATGCTCCCTCCATTGAGAAGGGTTCGCCTTTCTTCAAAGTTTCATCCTTTCTCTGCCAAAAAAAAAAATCTTTGACCCAAGGCTTAACTGCTATGTTCAATCTTACATGAACTTCAATTATTCAGTCTGGAACACACTCTCTTAATCTTTTTTTTCAATTACCTTTCTTTCTCTGACCCCTCCAAAAAACACTCTCTGACCCAAGGCTTAACCGAAATGCTCATTCTTACATGAACTTCAATTGTTCAGTCTGGAACACATTCCCTTTATCTATTTCCCAACTACCTTTGACTTACACACTTTGAAACGCTTTTATCGGAGCATGTCTGTCTTTGAAGTGACTCTGTGACTTTCGAGCTTCTCTCAACTCTGGTGAAATTTGGCAGACCCACGTCTTTTGCGCATCAGAGGAGACAAAAAATATATATATAAATATGGACAAGTTGTAGGGAACTACTTACATGAATTACCATACATTTTCAGAAAGCGATCGCTTATAGCCTGGAATTCCTTTAGTTTTTGAAAACTCCGAATGACTTTGTGAATTACTTATACAATTGCAATGAAAAATAAAGAAGATTCCCAAGCGACCGATCCCGTTCAATATTTTCTGCCCTTCACTACCCACTCTTCCCAATAATCTAGTTGCCAGTTAAAAAGTTGTAGAGATAAAATATGAAAAATTATGATGAATTTTATTGTGATTTTTACGTTCTGGTGTTTCATAAATATTCAGAATATTTGAAAGCAAAATCCTGGCACAAAAATTTAATATTAAATTCTTTTCCTACTTTAATTTTTAAAAAAAAGTTAAAAAAAAGTAAAAAGAAAAAAATGCTCCGAAATATTTTTTTTTTCTTGTTTATAATTCAATTTTGAGCCTGATATATCAAAATATTTTGATGAAAAATTTTGCTCAGTGGAATACAGTTTTCTTAGGAAAATAAAAAAGAATTATTATTATTATTATTATTATTATTATTATTATTATTATTATTATTATTATCATTATTATTATTATTATAATAATAATAATAATAATAATATTAAATAGTGATAATAATATAAATAATGTAAAAATATAAAATAATAGATAATAATAATATAAAATAATATATATTAATTAATTTTTCAATAAATAAACAAATTGTAAATTTTGAGGAATAAATAATTAAATATAATAATAAATATCGGAAGTGTGAAAAATCGAAAATATAAAACAATGAATGTGAATGTTTATGCGTTAAAAAAAAAAAAAAGCCTCAAAATTTTCAAAAATAGAATTTGCATAAAATAAAATCAAAAACATTGCGTTAAAAATTTTTAAATATTGAATATTTAAAGGTATTTTAGTATTTTATTTTTAAAGAAAAAAATATTATAATTGTGATTTTAATAATATTTATTAATTTTTTTTTTAATATTTCGAAACGCTGGACTATTTATTTAAAGATGTTTTACTATTTTCGTTTTCAACAAAGAATTACAGTTATTGTTTAAGTCATTTATTCATTTTTTTTTATTTTTTTAATTATTTACTAATTTTATTTATTTATTATTATTTTCCTTTTCAAAGAAAAACTCGTTATTATTTCTTTTATTTATTAATTATTATTTTCTTTTTCCATGAAAAACTTTATATATAAAAATACTCAAGTTTAAAATTTCAGAAATAAAACGTCTTTACGAAATGTTTTCTGTATATAATAATAATACATAATAATAATTAATAATAATAATAATTAATTAATAATAATAATATGAATATCAATCTATAATAAATAATAATAATAATAAATATAGATATAATAATAATAATATTATTATTATATATACTTACATACTACTACTACTACTAATAACTACTACTACTACTACTACTACTACTACTACTACCTACTACTACTACTATCTACTACAGCTAATAAAAATAATTTATATAAGAATAATATATAAAGGAAAATAATAATAAAATAATAATAATAATATAAAATAATAATAATAATTTCGAAAATATAATAATTAATAATTAGGAAAGTAATAAAATTATTAATAATAATAATAATAATAATAATATAATAAATACATAATAATATAATAATTAATAATAATAAATAATAATAATAATTAAATAATAATAATAATAATAATAATAATAATAATAATAATAATAATAATAATAATAATAATAATAATAATAATAATAATAATAATAATAATAATAATAATAATAATAATAATAATAATAATAATAATAATAATAAATTTCTGTATCAGAGGAAATTTCCAAAAAAAAATTATTTTTCAATTTTAAAAAATAATGAAAAGCAACCTTTTAATTTATTATATTGATATAACGCTATCCAAATTAAAAAATTTAATATTATCTTTAATAGCTTTATATTAATTTAAATACTACAAGATACATTAGTATTAGCATTAATATGAAAATTATTTTTATTTTTTCAATTATATTCCCCCCCCCCCAATAAAATATTGCAGGGTAACTTATTGAATTATTATAATGACATAACATTGTTCAAAATAAAATGTGTTGAAATAAGATCTGTACCATCTTCTGTTTCTGGAGAAAGGTCTTTTTATCACTCCCTCACACCTCTCCACGAACCCCCAATTGGGGGGAGAACAATGGTATTATAAAACGTTTGCTTAAAATTTTGATGTTTAGTTTTTATTTGGGGGAGACGCAGGTTTGACTACTGGGAATATTATGGTGCATTTTAACATTGTAAGTATATATATAATATATATATATATTAAGTTCTATATTATATATATATATATATATAATATATGTATATTAATATATTAATATATATATTATATTATTATATATATTATATATATAATATATATATTATATTATATATAATAATAGATATATATTTATTATATAGTATATATATATATATCATTATATATATTATTATGTTTATATATATTCATATATATATATATTATATATATATATATTATATATATATATATATAATTACTTATATTATTTATATATATATAATATTATATACAATATATATATATAATATATTATTTATATATATATATATATATATACTATATATATATATAGATATATATATATATATATTATATATTATATATATATATTATATATATATAATATATAGTAATATAATATTATATATATATATATATATATATATATATATATATATTATATTATTATAATATAGCTATATATATATATATGATAGAATATATATTATATATATATATATATTAATATATATTATAAAATATATTATATCATATATTTATATATAATCATATATATATTATATATATATATATATATAATAGTATAAATATATATATATAATATATAAATATATATATATATAATATAATAATATATAATAGATATTATATATTATACTATATATATATATTATATATATATATATATATATATTAAGATAAACACCACTGCTCATGAGCAGAGCCCTAATTTAGGAGGGGGTGCACTCAATTAACGTCCGAGCAGGACGAAGTTAAACCCAAGGGGAGAATAGCTCACATTCTAACACTCGACCACTCGCTTTGTTTGACGAGTGCCTCTACCACTGAGCTCTCGGGCTCTTTTATATAAATAAATATGAAATATAATATATATATACATATTCATAAATATGCATACATAAATACATAAATATACACATTCATTCGCACATCATATATATACAAATATAAATAACCATCATAATAATCATATTGTTCATTACTAAGAACAAATTGAAGTTATTTTTCAACATAATTACACTTCATAACACTAACGACACTAATCGAATTACAACAACAATAATTATTACCATTACTAACACTAACATTAATAACGTTAATTAATAACAATATCTCTATTAAACTTTAACATCACTATTAGCACTTGAATGGAGGTAGCGTCAACCTGCAGATAATTACGATCTACATGAAAAGACAAACCAGACTGATAGGTGTTCAACTCTATGTAGCATTTTGAGGAGTCCACCTGATAGACTAAACAATTCTGGTTATATTAAATGCAAACACTTGAAATAATCAATATTCAAGTCGAAGAGGCCTAGTTCTGCTTTTGAATGAATTAATTTTTTAAAAAGTATTATTTATTCACTTTTATTACTTAAGAGTAAATATTTCAATTTAATTTAGGTTTGATTTTTGAATTTTTAGTGTTGAGTAAACTTTACCCTCTTTAAGTCAAAACTTTAATATAAACTTCTCTTAAAAAGATTATAACTCTCTGAAATTAGAATTAAATTTCTATTCACTATTTTCGTAATCTTCTCTAATACTTAGGCAATTCAAGCGATTCATTTGCTAGCTCTTTCATATATCTTCTTTCCTACTCTTTCTTATGTATATTCTTCTAAGGATCTTGCGTTTTCTTTTCTTTTCTACCACATCTTACTCCGATGAAAAAAAAATAATATACTATATATAATAATATATTATATATATATAATTATAAATACTATTATATATATATCTATATATAGTATATATATATATACTATATATTACTTCATATATTAAATATATATTAGTATATATTATATATATATATGATATTATATAATAGAATATATAGTATATATATATATATGTAATATATATATATTATATTAATATATATATATATATACTATATATATATGATATATATGATGATTATATGATTATATATATATATTAATATACTATATTATTACTAGCATATAGATTTATATAATATATATTAATATAATTATATATATACTATATATAATAACTATATATATATATTATATATATTATATATATCATTATATATTAATGTATGTTGGATGTATATAGGTACTTCTACATTTAAATATTTTCGCAATATTTAAAATATTTTCTTCTGTTACAAAATATTATAATAGAAATACCACTTACAAATTAGGGCGTTGGGAAACAACAAAAGAACGCTTATATATATAATATATATTAATAATATATATGATATATATATAATATATATATATATATATATATAATATTATATATATATATAATATAACTATATATATATATTATAAATATATTTATATATACTAATATATATATTTGATATATATAATATATACGTATATATACTATATTAATATATATATTATTATTTTATATATATATAGTTATATATATATATTGTTATTAATATATATAATATATAATATTTATATAATATATATATATATATATATATATTATATATAATATATATATATATATATCATATAATAATATCTATAATTATTTATTATTATTATTATTTTATTATTATTTATATATTATTATTATTTATTATTATTATTATTATTATTATTATTATTATTATTATTATTATTATTATTATTATTATTTTATTATTATTATTATTATTAATTTATTAATTATTATTATTACTTTTATTCCATATTATTATTATTATTTATATTCTTATTATTTTATTATTATTATATTATTATTATTATTATTATTATATTATTATTATTTATTTATTATTTTAGTAGTAGTAATGTGTGTAGTAGTAGTGTAGTGTAAGTAGTAAGAGTAATAGTAGTAGTAGTAGATAGTAGTAGTAGTAGTAGTAGTAGTAGTAGTAGTAGTAGTAGTAGTTGTTGTAGTAATTTTGTTCCCAAGTCTAATTTTAAATAGCCTTGTCTAACCTTACTTAACATAAAATCCACATCTAACCAAATCTAAGCTAGCCTTACCTAATTTATCTTCATCTGGCCTAACCTAACCTAAATTAGTCTAACCTAGGATAACTTTCCTCATCATATCTAACCTAACATAACCTAACTTAACTTACTATAACAATCTAACCTTAATTAGCTTATCATTTATATATTGTTCAAATATAATTAAAAAATCAATTTCGAATGTTTATCAAGTAAAATATCTATATAATGAAATTCAATTAAATTTAAAGCCTTATTAAAATTAAAGAGTTTATTATTTCAATAAATAGTAAATTAATTAAATAATGTAAATTTATAAGTTCAATTATGGAAACATATTTTTATAATTTCAGATATTTTTTGTAATTACTTTAATTATTTTTAATTAATCAATTTTGAGAATACAAAATATATAATATTTTTCAATTTAATTTGATATTTTAAAATATTTTTTTTTTTTTTTTAAATGTTCTACTTTTTTAATTAGTCATTTATGAAAAAATATCAATTTGATAAATTTTACATACGGTACTTTAATGTTTTCAGTTTAATTAAAATATTAATTGCTTTCCTGAAAAATACTACTACTACTACTACTACTACTACTACTACTACTACAACTACTACTACTACTACTACTACTACTACTACAACTACTACTACTACTACTACTAAAAATAATAATAATAATAATAATAATAATAAATAATAATAATAATAATAATAATATAATAATAATAATAAAATAATAATAATAATAAATAAATATAATAATAAAATGCATAAAATAAAATTAATAATAATAATAATAATAATAATAATAATAATAATAATAATAATAATAATAATAATAATAATAATAATAATAATAATAATAATAATAATAATAATAATAATAATAATAATAATAATAATAATATAATAATAATGAATAATAATATAATAATAATTATAATAATATGATAATAAATAATAAAATATAATAATAATAATAATAAAAATAATATAATAATGAAAATAATAATATATACATAATAATAATAATAATAATAATAATAATATACATCAATAATAATAATGGTATAGTGGATGGAATATCTGAATGATGATGACTGCATGATGATGCTATGATATGAATGATGCACTGATGATGAATGATGATGATGTGATGATGCAGTAATGTTGATTTTGATAATAATAATAATAGATAATAACTACATAATAATAATCATAATCGTAATAATAATAAATAATAATAATAATCAATATAATAATAATAAATAATAATAATAATTGAATTGAATAAATAATAATTATAAATATTAATTAATAATAATAATTCGAACTCTCACTCTAAATAAAATAAGGGAACTTAATAATATATAAATAATAATATAATAACATGAGATCCCTAAATAATAATAATAGTAATGAATATATACTCTCATTCACCTTACTCTATGCACTACTACATTACGTTTTTCGTATCCATTCATCACCAAAATAACTAATAAAAAGATAGATAATAATAATAATAATAATAATAATAATATATAATAATATATAATAATAATTAATAATAATTCAATATAATAATAATACAATAAATAATTAATCATAATAATAAACAAACTACAGTTATAATTGATTGTACAAACTTCTATGATATAATTATATATATAATACCAGCAATAAAAATAAATAAAAAAATAAAATAAAATAAATAATAATAATATAATAATGATCAATAATATAATAATAATAATAATATAACTACATAATAATATAAAATAATAATAATAATAATAAATAATAATTAATAATAATACAGAATAATTAATAATGAGTAATAATAATTATTAATAAATAATAATTAATTAATATAATTAATTAATAATTATATAATAATAATAATAAAATAATAATAATTATTAATAATAATAATAATAAATATAATTAAGAAATAATAATAATTATATATAATAATAATAGATATAATAATACATAATAATAATAAAGTATAATAATACATAATATATATAAAATAATATAATAATAATAATATAATATATAATAATAAATAATAATATAATAATATAACAATAATAATAATAATAATATAAATAATCATAATAATAATAATAAATAATAATATAATAATAATAATAAATAATAATAATAAGCTAATAATAACTAATATAATATAATAATAATAATAAAACTAAACCTACAGTTATTAATACTGATTACATTTCACATGATATTCATTTCACATAATAAATCACGCATCATTAAAAATAAATAAAAATAAAAATAATAATAATAATAACGATAATAATATGAATAATAATATACATAAATATAATATAATAATAAAATATATAACTAATAATAATGAATAATAAATATATAATAATTAATAATAACAAATAATAATATTATTAATAAAATATTAATAATAAATAATTAATAATTATATTGGTATAATAACATCAAACGCTATCCTCCATAAAAACTTTGTTACACAAATTCTAAAAGAAACTTATGGAGGGAGCAGTCATTAAAATTATATAATAATCGCACCTCGTTATCTGGGTGGATTATAAGACGCTTTGATTATTTTAAGAACAAGACCAATGGTGAGTGACTCTAACATTGTTGGGGATATTATTCCACACATCTATTGCCCTTTATGAGATGGCCTCCGAGATTATTTAGTGAATTTTGCTTCTGTCTAAGTAACCCGGAATTTGTGCTAGTACAATTATGTTAGTCAAAAGATCCTTTGTAGTTTCCATTTGTGAATTTAGAGATGTGACTACTCACTGTAAGGGTGTAAAATAATCATGAAGTCGTTAACATATCAATTTTTGAATATTGGGAGTTGTGATGTTTACAGGTGAGTTCTCGCTCCATATTGAAACGAATTATTTATTTTGCATAACGATTAGAGTTGTAGCAGTAATTCTCTATGCACAACCCATACGAAAGACAGCAGAGTAGCTTTGAAAATAGACAAGACTGAAGCAAAGGTTTTTATAAATATTTTGAAACAAAATTTACGTTATCTTAGGAAAGCAATATTTACATAGAAATAGGTTTGCTACAGACTATTATGTGTTCTTTGCAAAGGAAAGCTTCGTGAATCTGAGAGGATAAACTAATAACTTGGAAGAGACGATAGTCGGATTTATAATTATTATGTTTTTTTTTTTACATTTTGTTGAACAGGGTTCTTTTGATATTTACTATCACTACCGGGTAATTGTTTATTGTAGAATTAGAGAGTTGTCTTATCTTATACCGCTTGTTATAATTTTTTTAATCATTGTTTACTTTGTCGTTTAGAGATTCTGTTTACTATTACTTTCTGATATTAAGATAACACTGTTGTTTGCGTATTCAGAGTATAAAGATATCAGGGACAATTTTGAAAGTAAGTTGAAAATATATTAAATAATAGCGGGCACCTCAGCTATAGAGCTGAGAGACACCGTAGGAAATTGAGCAAGTCAGAGGGATCGTATGTGTTTCCTAACGACTATTGTGTTGTTAAGTATAATATGTACTTGCAAACCATTGTGAAGTGACACCGAATTAGTGAATATCAAACTCTCTCTAATTTGGTTTAAGAGATAGGTTGTTGTGCGAACTACAGATCGAATGCCTTTCGAGAAATCTAATAGAATAAAAAAGTAAACATGTTTGTTTTTCATTTAGTGCATTGTATAGTTTTTCAGTAAGAAATATCAGAGCATCCTCTGTGTTGCGGTTTTTGGGGAAACCAAACTGATTTTGTGAAAGAAGCCCATTTTCATGCAAGTTAATTAAGTAAGTTGCTTGCATGGACTATTAATTTCAAAAGATTTTTGCCAGTTGTATGTAGGATTGAAATCGGTCGAGAGTTTTTCGGAAGGGAGGTGTCAGAGCTCTTGGGAACAGTGGTAACCTTTGCGATTTTTAATTCAGTTGGGTAGTAATGTAATTCAATTGAGTTGCTATTAAAGAGCGGCTAATAATAAGGTGAGATTTCTTTTTACAGGGTTTGTATATCTAGTTACGGACACTCTGAAGTCAGACTTTTTTATTCATGTGATCATTTAGTACACACTCAACATCAGTGTTTGTATTTATTTTCGAATGCAAGTGATTTCCCTTGC